>JH430751.1:7059-32511 GCA_000239455.1 Strigamia maritima | reverse complement strand
ACACCGAGGAAGTACAGTCTCGTATGGCAAACATCCCAATTGCCAGAAGTAAGTGGTGTAATTAAGTGATGTAAATGACAAAATTAATGGATTTTTGTTTTAGTTGACCTACGATATGGAATGGGAATACAAACCAGCACCAGGTGACCCAGCCCAACACGTCGACAGCTTCGTTTACGTTTTGTGGAAAGCACTTTTCGGCATATCCGACGTCCCAATGAGATGTCAAAACACCGAAAACGACCGTGATTCTTCTACTTCTTCTTCCGGTTCCAGCGAAGAGAAACATCGTTACAATTCTCGTCAAAACTCAGGATCCGATTCTGACGAATCCAAATCATCCGAAAGAACCAACTTCAAGCAGTTTGAGCACTCGACCGACAACCAAGGACGGTGGGCGGGATATGGATCAGACCACTTCGCTTATGACAGCAAACACTCGATGGAATCCGCAAATCCCCGATGGGCTATGGGCTGGATGCAAAATGATGATGACAATGATGATGACAATGATGATGAAGAGAGTTCTAGAAGCCGTGAACGTGATGGTCGATGGGTGTCTGGACGTTACGACTCGTCTTCGAGATCTGCAGAGCACAGAAGGAAGACCAGTAATGAAGAAGAATACGGCAAAGGACAATGGGCCTGGAAGAGCGATGCCCCGAGAAGCGGAAAACTCAATTTGAAACAAGCCGATCTCACTGAAGGTGGTAAGTTGACGTCATTTGAAACAAATTGTTGGTTGTTAATACTTGATTGATTCGTTAACAGTTGCTGTATACATTGTGCGAGCTGAGGCTAAAGTTAAGAGCAACAACGAGAAGGGAATCAAGGTCGAAGCCATCTTAAAGAAATCTCGAGAATGGCCCGATTCGTCCATCGATGTTTTGGTTAAAACCACAGGAAATCTTCAAAGTAAAATGGTCTGCCTTAAGGCTAAATACTCCGGAGAACGACCACTTTGCCATCTGACCACATCCAGACCAAGTCTGAAGAATGCCAACATCACATTGAACGCCAGTTTGAGCTGGGGCAGAGCCTGCAGTGAACCGGAGGGATTCTTGGACATTAGTGTAAGTTATTACACTAACTTAGATATTAAATACGTATTTAATCATATTTTCTTGTAGTTGAAAGCAAGAAAGTCCAGAGAACAGTTCAACATGCAGAAGTATGATAAACCATACTTCTATGATCAATGCAAAGATGATAAGAAAGCTGGTAACCCATACAGCTACGCATGCATGGAAAAACTGGAATTTGAATCTCGTCTTAACTACTTGACCGCAACCATACAAATACAGACAAAGTACGAGAAATTCATCATTTCATGATCATAATCATAGAAAATAATTATAAAAATGTCATTTTCTTTTATAGATCTCAAGGAAAGTGCAAAACTACACCGAACAACTCCAAGACTTTGTCATCTACAACTGGTACCCACATCTGAGCCACGATTCTTTCGCAAAAAACCCATCGGATCAATTGAAATTCACCGCCAACTTCCATCCAACCATGCCAGTTGTCGACTTGAAGGTCTACCGTCCACAAGAGACCCTCAAATTCAACAAGATTTTCTACGGCGATGTCGAGCCATTTGTTGGCCCACTTTCCGTTGATAAATCTTACGGACGAAGAGTCCTGGATTACTACACCGACGGTGATGTCACACCCACTTGCTTCGTTACTGACAACTACGTTCAAAGATTCGACAACACCACTTTCTATTTTGACGGAAGAGATTCTTGCCAATATATGATCAGTGGAGATTGCAGCCCGAGCGACTTGTTTTACGTCTTGATCAAAAACAACACCAAAGAAAGCAGAGATAACAGCAAGGTATGGAAATTATACCAAGAAATCTTCAGTTTATTGAATTTAAAAATATTTTTTTTAAGACTCTTACAGTACAATTCCTTCAAAACTTGATTGAAATCAACCCCAAAGCTAGACAAGTGACCATCAATGGTAAACAGATTGAGATGAAGGACGAGACAATCACCTTCTTGAAGGACGAGTCTTATGGACCAACACTTTTGGGTTACATCGTCAAGGCTGACGACTTGTACAAAATCATTTTGCCATTCAACAGAATCTCCATTGTTTTCGATGGTGTCGATGTTGTTGTCAGAGTAAGAATCTCAACATAAAACCCCAAAATCAAAGACTAAAATGATTATAATTGCAGACTTCCAACTTGTGGAGAAACAAACTGTGCGGTATTTGCGGAGAGTACAACCCCGGTAGCGATGATGGATTCACTGGACCCAGAAAATGCGAATACTCAATTGGAAATGACTTTGCCGAATCTTATGCACTCCGCACTGACCAGTGCCCAAAAGCCAAAGTTGAAGGAGACAAAAACTGCAATGCTGACGACACATCTTTCCGTGAGTCACCAATTTACAAAAAATTCTTTCAGTTGTCATGTATTGTTTATCTAGATGTTCAAGTAATTAAAATAAATATTCCAGGTCACATTCCGTCCCAAGGATCATGCATCACCCAACGGCCACTCATCAAACGTATGGGATCCGGAAACAAGATCTGCGGTTCTTTGGAGACGTTCAAAGCTTGTAGGTCCGGCTGTGAGGCCACGGAGACTCAACAGATGACTGTACCCTTTAAATGCGTCCAGGTTAATGACAAGGCTGCAAATGATTTGCTGAACAACCACGATCAATGGATCCAATTCGCCGAACACCGAGCTGAAGATTTTACCACTGTTGTCGAAGTTCCAGTCAAATGCGCTCCACGCCACTAAGATGAAAATTGCGATATTCTCTTAAGTCTTAATATTTAGATATTATAGTTATTTTGTTAAATTGATTTTAAATAATTTGTTATTATTTATAATTCCTTAATGTAATTTGATAAAAATGAAATATAATTGATAATAAAGAGTTTTGATGAGCATATAAATTTACATGTTTATTTCACTTTTTTAATGGGATCCAGATCTAAGATCTTGAAGTTCTTGTGGTAGTCTTTTTATTTATTTTATTTTGTTTTTACAAAAGTCGAAATTTCGAAGTTTACAAGCTCAAAGCAAGTTTTTTTATGTAACCAAATGTTTTATGTAACCAGACTCTTGATGTGATATTGATGTCTGTTTTAGCAGATGCCGAAATTAAAAATTTCAAAGATGAACTCGGATGTTTCTATCTCGTAGTTGGATGGAGTCGCACTGTGTGACACTACGGTAGTGCTTTCGTGTCTATCATCAAGCAAAAATATATATTCCATTGTTTATTTCGGTTTGGGTGAATGATAAGTGGATTATTTTAGTTTTATTACATAACTTGTTTAATATTTTTATGTTGTAGGATTTTGACAACGGACGGCAACATATACGAGTTTTCTAGGCATCTGTGGGTTTTCATTGGATGATGTAAAGACTGCGCGCGTCGTCTTCTCGTTTGCATTTCCTGTTTGCAGTATTCAGTAGCATGGTGGTGGTTTCTTTCTACCATGTTCAGTAGAAACTTGGAGCGCGAGCGCGAGGCCAGGCCTCCTAATATGTAGGTAATTACAGATTCTTTTCAATTTTTACTTCGCTGGTTTTCAGCTTTGTTTAAAAGTTCTTATACCACTCGTGTTTTACTCTGTTTTCACTCGCGTTTTACTCTGTTTTTACTCGCGTTTTACTCCGTTTTTACTCGCGTTTTACTCCGTTTTCACTCGCGTTTTACTCCTGTTTTCACTCGCGTTTCACTCTATTTTCACTCGTGTTTCACTCTATTTTCACTCGTGTTTCACTCTATTTTCACTCGTGTTTCACTCTATTTTCACTCGTGTTTCACTCTATTTTCACTCGTGTTTCACTCTATTTTCACTCGTGTTTCACTCGCGTTTTACTCTATTTCCACTCGTCGTCGTTAACTTGATTTTCTGGCGCATTTTCATCATTTTTATGTTAAGTCTCTGCTGTTTTCGCGCATTTCTTGCCATTTTTATTTTAAGTCTTTGCTTCTTTTCTCGTCATTTTTATTTTAAGTCTTTGCTTCTTTTCTCGTCATTTTTATTTTAAGTCTTTTGCTTCTTTTCTCGTCATTTTTATTTTAAGTCTTTGCTTCTTTTCTCGTCATTTTTATTTTAAGTCTTTGCTTCTTTTCTCGTCATTTTTATTTTAAGTCTTTGCTTCTTTTCTCGTTCATTTTATTTAAGTCTTTGCTTCTTTCTCGTCATTTTATTTAAGTCTTTGCTTCTTTCTCGTCATTTTATTTTAAGTCTTTGCTTCTTTTCTCGTCATTTTTATTTTAAGTCTTTGCTTCTTTTCTCGTCATTTTTATTTTAAGTCTTTGCTTCTTTTCTCGTCATTTTATTTTAAGTCTTTGCTTCTTCGCCGGTTTTTATTATACTTCGAATTGACGTTAACTAATTTTTCATTTCAGATTCGCAGCCGGAAGAACTTGGCCGCCACGAAGGACGACATTCGCGAATTACAGGTGCCATTTTGTCTTTTTTTAGTCTTTTTACTTATGTGAATAAACTTTATATTCACTAAGTTAAAAGCGCTAAAAAAAGCAAAATGGCACTTGAAATTCGCGAAAAATGAATTTTCCTAAAAAAAGGGCCGCCGCGATTTCGCCTATCTTCAACTTTTTAATTTATTCATAATTTTTCCTTTTTATTTTCTAAGTTATTTTTATATTTATTGTATTTTGTATTTTTATATTTTTTATTTATGTATTTTTTATTTGTATTTATATTTTAGAAAGTAATAAAAAAACTAATAAACATTTCAAATAACTTTATTTATTAAAAACATTGGCAAAACAACATTGGAAAAAAAAACTTAAAATAAAAAAAAATTAATGAATAAATTAAAAAGTTGAAGATAGGCGAAATCGCGGCGGCCCTTTTTTAGGAAATTCGAATTTTCGCGAATTTCAAGTGCCATTTTGCTTTTTTAGCGCTTTTAACTTAGTGAATATAAAGTTTATTCACATAAGTAAAAAGACTAAAAAAAGACAAAATGGCACCTGTAATTCGCGAATGTCGTCCTTCGTGGCGGCCAAGTTCTTCCGGCTGCGAATCTGAAATGAAAAATTAGTTAACGTCAATTCGAAGTATAATAAAAACCGGCGAAGAAGCAAAGACTTAAAATAAAAATGACGAGAAAAGAAGCAAAGACTTAAAATAAAAATGACGAGAAAAGAAGCAAAGACTTAAAATAAAAATGACGAGAAAAGAAGCAAAGACTTAAAATAAAAATGACGAGAAAAGAAGCAAAGACTTAAAATAAAAATGACGAGAAAAGAAGCAAAGACTTAAAATAAAAATGGCGAGAAATGCGCAAGAAAATCAGGTTAACGACGACGAGTGAAAATAGAGTAAAAGACGAGTGAAAATAGAGTAAAAGACGAGTGAAAATAGAGTAAAAGACGAGTGAAAATAGAGTAAAAGACGAGTGAAAATAGAGTAAAAGACGAGTGAAAATAGAGTAAAAGACGAGTGAAAATAGAGTAAAAGACGAGTGAAAATAGAGTAAAAGACGAGTGAAAATAGAGTAAAAGACGAGTGAAAAATAGAGTAAAAGACGAGTGAAAATAGAGTAAAAAGACGAAGTGAAAATAGAGTAAAAGACGAAGTGAAAATAGAGTAAAAGACGAAGTGAAAATAGAGTAAAAGACGAAGTGAAAATAAGAGTAAAAGACGAAGTGAAAATAGAGTAAAAGACGAAGTGAAAATAGAGTAAAAGACGAGTGAAAACAGAGTAAAAGACGAGTGAAAACAGAGTAAAAGACGAGTGAAAACAGAGTAAAAGACGAGTGAAAACAGAGTAAAAGACGAGTGAAAACAGAGTAAAAGACGAGTGAAAACAGAGTAAAAGACGAGTGAAAACAGAGTAAAAGACGAGTGAAAACAGAGTAAAAGACGAGTGAAAACAGAGTAAAACACGAGTGGAAGTAGCGTATAAGCTAACGAGTGAATATGAAAGTAAATGAAAAACGAGTGTAAAAATCAAGAATTGCAAGAACCTTTAAACAAAACTGAAAACTAGCGAAGTAAAAAATTAAAGAGAATCCGTAATTACCTACATATTAGGAGGCATAGCTTCGTGCTCGCGCTCCAAGTTACTACTGAAACATGTACAAGAACACGCTTTTCTGGAAAATGACGTCATTATTTATCAAGTGGAAAAGTGGAAACTAGAGAGAATACTTCATTTTTTACTTTTCCACTTGAGAAATAATGACGTCATTTTCCAGAAAAGCATATGCATGTAACTAGAGTAACTGTGGTTCATTCTACCATGCTACTGAAATAAACTTCACAAAACTGCAAACAGGAAATGCAAACGAGAAGGCGACGCGCGCACTCATTTACATCACCCAATGAAAACACACAGAAGCTTCTGGAAAATTCGTACGTGTTGGTGCCTGGTGTCAAAATCCTGTAACATAAAAATATGTAAATTTAACGTGATGAATTTCACGCAATATAAAACACTTTTCCAAGAATTTTTTTTTTCTGGTTTGCCTTTTAATATAAAGAATTTTTAGACGGAAAACTTGGTTTTGATTCGTTTTACATTTTCCCAATTAACGAGCGAATTTTTTCTTATTATTTACAATAGCGACTGAAATTTATCAGAAAGTACCGCCATGTACCGCCTTTAAAAACTGGCGCTATCGGCAGCGCAGCATCACCATGATTGCGGAATTTTTAAACAGTTTCTACTCAAATTTACAACGCGCAAATCGTACGAATCAACGCAAACACTTTTCCTAAAACTTTTATCGAATTTGTTCTAAATTTGCAAATTTAACCCTAAAATATTTTACTCGCATTCCAAAAAGTTTTTCTAAAAAATTCCCCAATTCCTAGAAATACATCATTGTACCAGTAAAACAACATTAAAACTGTGCGTAATTATACACAATTAAACTCATCAATTGCCACGTATTTTCCTCCCCACAATAGTCTGTCGAGATCCTCCTTGAATCAAAAATGATATAACACATATATAGAATTATAACACAAATATTACTCAATTTACTAAATTACAATTTCGTGTCCAGCGGCATACACAATATTGAATCCACTTTGCCATAATCTGTCCATTCAGACTAACATAAAGAGTTTTGCGAATAGGGCACCCACTGATAAACAGGGTTTGATACAACGGCCAGTTAAGATCATTAACCGCATCATCAAAAGTCAACAAAATCATTTGTGGCGTCTCTGAAGGCAAAAACCCACCAAAAAAAAATATAATAATAATAATAATAATAATACTTATTATTTATTTATCTTCCTGTAAATTTACCAGGGTTATCTCTTCCGCCGCAATAACAGTGAGGTAACTGGCAATGACATTTTTCATCAAGATTTCCATCTGTTCCACCCCTAAAACGAAACAATACACAATTAATAAACGTCAGACACAAGATGTCAAATAATTACATCGATTTATTGCTGCTGGGTTTTTTGATTTGGAAATCTCTTGTGTTATTTCTGTTGAAGGTTTCGGTTTCCTCGTGGATAATTTCGGCAAACTATTCCAACTTGGTCTTTGCGGCATTGTCGACGGAGGTGAGTCGGTGTGGTTGGTGGTGGTGGTGGCGGTGGTGGCATTTCCGGTTCGAAGCGGTTCGGTCTGGAAAACATCAACGGCCTTTGCGGCAACGTGGGCGGTCGCTTTCCAGTAATTTGGATGTTTATAAAAATAAAACTTGATCTTAACCTATGAAAAAATTTGTTTTGAACCGGAAAATCTGGGAAAATCTGTCACAAAGTTACAGTCTGCACTTTTGAATAACGAGGGCGAGCTCTACCTTTTCCCCTTTTCAGTCGTAAATTCAATTTCCACCAATAAATCTTCAAGTTGTTGAAGATTCAACCTTTAGTTTCAGATAGTAGCAATAAAGATGGAAATTTCACTTTGCACAATGCATTTTTAATGAGAATCAAGTAGTTCATAATGATTGCTGCATAATAAATGCTATTTTTCACATTTATTGCTTATACACAATCCCATAAAAATCCATATTAAGATTGAATATGAAATAAAAATATAAAATAATGTAAAAGATATAAATAAAATAATATATAAAAAATAATATAAAAGTAATGGCGTGTATTAATCTTAGAAGTTTTTTATTTTAATAAAAATCCATCGTAAACTGATATAATGTTGAAATGGGAGTATATGTGCATAGTATATGTGCCAGATTTTACATTAAACTCTAATGACTCTACACATTAAAAAGGAAAAGGAAAAGTCACTTTTCCTTATCTGCCTTATGGAAAAGTGACTTCTTAATGAATACACTTTAATATCTTCGGTTAGTTGACCAATAAATCGATTTTATACTGGAACTTAGAATGAAATTATAACAGCTGTTCAGCCTTTTCGTTAACAAATAAAATGTATAATTTTACTATTTTACTTCCTTAATGGAATCCAGATTTTGATCTTTCCCATGCAGCAGCAATTAGTGCAGCAGTTAATTTATCTTGAAGTTCTTCAGCGCGAACATCTTTTTCATCCAATAAAGATCCGAAGTGATCGCATAACCAGCCGAGTGATGGCATCAATGGGCTTTCATTTAAGAAACTAGTTGATATAGCAGAGATGAAATATTGCATTAACACTAAAATCACGATCTAAAAATCAAAAATTATCAAAATAATCTCAAAAAAAAATAATATGATTTAACTTGTGATATAAAAATAAATATTTGCAACACTCCTATCAAATTCAATGCACTTTTTAATGAAGATCTGATAGCATCTCGACATCCAACTTGAAACAAAGTAGAACCAGATACAGAACTAATTCCCTGTCCTTCTGACCCGTGTCTAAGACATGGACCAGCAAAACTTGGATTACAACAACTGAAAGGAACTGCATCAAACAATGACCTCATTCTGTTCAATTCAAACAACAAACTTAAGTTTCTAAATCAACAATAATTCACACTAAGTTACTTTTAACCTAATATTTGGTGCATCAAGTGGTGGCAAGTCCTGCCAGGTCACCAACAACCAGTCAGACATATTGTGATCACCGCAACATCTTAACTCCATCTGGAGTTGATTTATAGCAAATCTTATATCTGAGTGATGTTTGTATTCTTCCATTGATATTGACAATTCTCTTCTTAAACTGTTGATTAAAGAAGTTTGTTGAGTAAATGCCACTGTGGCACACATTGGAGGTAGCCATAAAAGTGAGGAAGTGATGGTGAACCAAAGGGAGAGAAAACCTGTAGCTGAATATCTGTTTGTGATGACTGATGCGCGCCAAGAGAGATATGCGCCGAAAGTGTGTAGAATAATGGAAGTGGTGGTTGAAGTGAGTAAGAGGGTTTTGAGGGAGTTTGCAGCTATTCGGGAAATGTGGCGTAGGAGGGTTAGTAGTGTTGCTAGGTGCCAGTAGGGGATTAAAGATGCTATTTGTATGCAAATGATGGTCGAGTTCAAGGCGAAGAGAGTCAAACTTAGTATGCGGCGACCGTTTTCGGGGATTTCTATGACAAAGGAAGGACTCATTTTGTTTTGGTGGTAGTTATTGGTGATGATGCAATTTTGTGACAATAGAGAGTTGGGTGAATGTTTATTGTTTGGAATTTACGGAAGACAAATTTTTCGATTTTTTGACTTTTCGATTTCCGATTTCGATTTTTGTGTGGGAAATTTGAATTATCTTAATTTTCAATATGGAAAATTTGTTTTTATTGATTTTTCATGCTTTTCGGTGTGAAAAATTTGTTTTTTCTTGATTTTTCAAAGTGGAAAATTTAATTTTTAATTTCAAAATTTCAAAATTTCTATTGAAATTAACATTTGCTGTTCACCTGTATCATATGAATACCAAATACATATTTCACAATAATATTTTCTTTTGTCCAAAAAAAAATTATGAAAAAGTAAAAAACCTCAACCTTAGCTCGACCTTGGGACCTGACCCAGACAGGAAGTTCAAAAAGGCAATCAAAATCCTCAAGAAAAAGAAAGAAAAAAAACCATTTCTTATCTCTCCCCAGACAAGTGAATCAAGAAACCACTAAACGTTAACTCAAACTGATAACTCTGAACCATGCATTTACAAACTAACAAAAAAAAGCACAACCAAAAGCCACATAAAAAAACCAACAAATTCTTAATTTACATATTCTATTACCAATTCATCTCATTACCATACTCCATCACCCTACTAAAATTATTAATCAATTCAATCCTCACTCTAATAACCGGAAGTAGGGAAAAAATATATTACCTCTTATCACTTACCCTTGACCTTGCGGTAGGACAGGTTTTTGACAGTTAGTATATCAAAAGGTCAAAATTTTCCTTCCACCAATCAGCAAACAGGCCGCAGTAGCATATATAGGTAAACAAACGTTGTGCAGGAGCAAAAATCTCAACATGAAAACATACGCAATAACATTCTCACTTTTCCTTCTTTTCGTCCTTGCCCATTCGCAAGAAGAAGGCGATTTGGGCGCCTTCAGACAGAGTCCCGAAGAGACGACACCGGAACAAGAAGTCACCGAACCACCACAGCCACAGCCGTCACCATCAACTTCGCCAAAACCATCTAAAAAGCCGCGAAGAAGTACAACTACGGCAGCTCCACAAGCCGAAGCAAAAACAGATGCACCAGCTGAACCACTTAATGAAGGTAAAAAAATCAAAATATCGTACACCCGGCTACAATTTGAGCCTAGGCTATAATTTAAGCAAATATCACTAGTAATATTGTTTTTTAAAATGTTTTCAATGAAAAGTGAAGATCCATGCAGAAGTCGTGCTGCAGAGGGGCCCCAGAATTTAAAAATATAATTTTTTGCTAGGGGACCCCTAAGTCAAAACATTAGATTAATTAATTGGGCCCTCCTAAAAGACTGTGCTTAATAGCAGGGGCCCCTGATATATTTAATATTTTTAGGGTAATTTTTTGGGTGTATTTATTTGTGGGGCCCTGAATTTGAAAAAAAATTATGTTTATTAATTAGATGCATAGATTTGAACCCTTAATACCCCAAACAGAAAAAGAGCCCCTAATGTCCAGAATTAGAAAATAATTTCAGGTAATTGAGATTCCCTGAAAAATGATGTCCCAAAAAGAGCCGTGCGCAGAGCCCCACAACCGCTATCTGAATTTTATTTACCTTTATTATTTTCCCCGATCGTATGGTGGGCCAATGGCGTCGCTTTGAGAAACTAAGAAATCACTGTTATTAAAATATTTATTAAATTAACCGTTTTTTTTCTTCTGTATTACTTTCAGAATGTACTCAACGAGTGGACATCATTCTCCCTCTTTTATCACAATGTACAAACTGCACGGTGAATGCCGACTGCAATAGGAACTCCGTGTGTTGTCCAGTGTCGATTTTCTCCTTTTTCGGCAACAGAAATCCGGATAACAAATGCTGCGTCATTAAGAAACCCGTCAAAGTGACGACCGAAGCGCCATAAATTAAATTATTAGATTTCTGATATTTATTTCGAATTTGTTTAATTTAAATGTAAGGATTAAATTTATTGGAGAAGAAATTGTCAAATTCCGCTATTTTTTGTGTGTAAACTCACAAATAGAATAAACAATTATTATTTAAGCAAATTTGCGCATAAAATTTATTCAAAAAAAAAAAAAAAAAACAAACACCATCCACTTATCTTATAAACCCCCCTACCCCAATACCATAAATGGAAATAAATGTCGAGGCACTTTGTGAAATATATATTTTTTTTTTTTGATTGAACGAATTCGACTTATTTCTTGGATTTTCCACTCGATGTCGCTGACGATCGAAGTCTGAGCTTTTTCGTGTTCTGATCCGCTTCGGGTAACAGACTGAAATCGTCTTCCGCGCCGCTTTTGCCTAGAAAATCGAAATTTAATCGATGTTTTTGATTTTTTTCAGTGACATAACATCACTTATACCGGTTTTCGGTTTCTTTTCCTTTTTCGCGGGCGTTCTTTTTTTCAAATTGTAGGAAATTATACCACGTTCGCGCATTCGTTTCAGGTGGAAGGTGATGAAGTTCCACATCATCCAGGCCTGCAGTAAGCAGACCGCTAAAAGGCCGTTAATTCTGAAATAATATTAATTATATGTAAATTTTATAATATTTTATAATGAATTATAAAACCTGATTATTTGTGTGTTGAAATTGCCTTCCGCGACGTTAGTGATCGGTTGGCTGGACAGAGATAATCCATACCTAAGATTAAACATGACTTTTATGTAAATATTAAATTATCTAAACTTAGAAGCATTTGCCTGGTTAATTTCAAAGTAAATCAAATGATTAAAACTACACATCACAAACTCGTAAATCCTTAAAGGATCAAAATTACACCTCAGTGCAAAAAATTAACCGTGTTTAACAAATTAACAAAGGCGAAACTGAATTTAAATTGGCACTAATGCATTTTTTAAAAAATAATGTTATTATTCCACCAAAAAAATTATCTTTCTGTAGAAAAAGATGAATTTTTTGGACCATAACTGAAGATTTTATGCATAAATTGATTTGATGTAGGCAAAATTTTGCATTATACGTTCAAAACTGCATTTCTTAGTGCGTAAATAGTCCATTTCAAAGAATAACTGGATGTTTAGGAGCAAAAATGATCAATGTAAACTCATATAAGTGCAAAAAATATATAATTTGCACTCTCGCTATGTTCAACATCAGTCTCAATGCCAACTCTTGCCCAACTGAATGAACGATAACATTTCTTACCAAAAAGTGAGAACAGTGATTGTGATTGAACCTAGACGAACTAAGACAAACAGGGAATTCCAAACCATAAATCTGCAATTAATTAATAAATAAATAAATATTCAAAGTCATAATTTTTGCAGAATTCAGCTCGTCTTACCCAGTGTTTGCTATTTCAGTCTTTTCAGCAAAGTACAAAAGCCGCGAAATATGGAAAATAGTTTCTACCAAGTAATGGATTACAGCTAAACACAATGCAACTCGTGTGAAACTAGTAAAAAAAAAAAAAAAATTAAATTATTATAAATCAAATTTTAAAATAGAACCGGAAGTACTTAAGAGCATAAGCAGCAGCAAAAAACACAAAATGGAGAGCAGCGTACTGAATTCGAGCACTCATTTCCTCCTAAAAATAAAAAAAATCATTAAAAACCATAACAAAATGAAGTAAAAAAAAAAAAACAAATTAAAAAAAACCTTTTTCACTTTCTGGAAATATAATTCAGGGAAACAATGAAGCCAGTAACTTAATTGTATAATAAAAAAAAACTTGAACATGAATCTGAAACAAAATGGCCGCATAAGAATGAGATTTTACATGTAAACTGAATATACTTACTGCATTTCACAGTGCGGGTAATCGTCCCACAACTTGCTAAAATTCAAAATAAAATTTTCCTATATATAAAAAAAAAATTAAATTATTTAATTTAATTTAATAAATAAAATGAAAATTTTATTTGTTGAATTACTTACTCTGAATATGATATCCCCACCCCACAGCACCGATACCAAATAAAAAATAAGTAAATGCCCGGATTCATTAAATTTCGAATGCTTCATCTTGGATAAATGCATTTTGCGATTTAATTTCTGAAAATAGTAAATTTATTAAAATGAGGAAAATAAATGAGTCGATTAAATAATTTCTAAATTTTTTTATCAACCAAATTAATTTTTTTTTTTTAAAATTAAGTGATAAGGAAAAATGTTTTAAATGGCAACTGCGATATAAACTATTAAATTACTTCCACTAATTGAATTTTAAAGTAATAACAAGATTTTTAAAAAAATTAAATAATTTTTTTTATTTGTAATTAAAAAAAAATAAATTTAATTTCCTTACGTCCAGTATATATTCCTGTACGATTGCATGCATCACAATGCAAATAAGAAAATAAAAAAATGTCACACAAATATCCTTGATGCCAGCTGTGTATGTTATAACATCGGGTCGTTCATTGTCTAAAATGTAAAAACAAAAAAATTATTAAAAACAAAAAAAATTAATTTTATACCGTAAAATCAATAATTTTTTTTACCGTTGGTTGCATTATTTGTAACGTTATGATGCATCGCCACGAACATCGAAGCATACGGTGCTGTTGCCTGCAAAGAAAATTTCATTTTTTAACGTATTTTTTTAACATTTTTTGGCCATTTTTTTTCCAAAAAATGTATGAAATTTGTAATTAAAAATTATAGTATGGGATGTTGTTTTTACCTGAAACATCAAACCGATGACGAAAACCATCGCCACACACGAAACAATGTCTGCATGGTTTTGAATAACGAATTCATGACTCAAGATTGGGGGATTTTTCGACGACGGCCGCCTTTTTATCGCCATTGCGAGTGCAAATGCTGATTTTCGTGCTAGAAAGTGCAGATGAAACCTTCAACGTGTCAATATGACCAGCAAGCCACGATCAAAGGACTGTCGGAAGTGCTGCCATTTCCCGGCGTGAGTAATACGTACGGAGGCAGCGAGGTAACACCACATAAATCAGAATATGACTACAATATCAACTGTTTTGAATTATTAAACAACATTTAATGAATCATATGATGTTGTATCTATTAATGACAACAAAAATAAGTCAACAATTTTTATATATATTTATTATTATTATATTATTATATTTATAATATTAGGCAAAACTATTACACTACCGTAGAATTCTGAAAATAGTTCCGGAAGTCAGCTGCAGAAGACACGTAGAATAGGAAAAATATTGAGTATGGACACTAGATGTCGTCTTTCTTTTAGCTCCTGTCTTCTGAATTATAATTTTTCATTTTAATATAAACAAAATATTTAGAGTATAACCAGTAAATCACAGATTATGTTAACTAATGTCAGATTTAACATACAAGAATTAATTAAAAAATAAGGTTTATGTTGGATTATGTTGGGTTTTATAAACCATATGGAAAATTTTAAGTATTTTTCTTATTTAGATAAACTTAAAATGGAATTTTTAATTCTCTTTAAATTTGTTCTAATGAATTATATTCTGACAATTTCTCAATTTGTATATTTGATTAGAAAAGATTAAAAAATAGTCACAAAGATAAAAATAAAGACTATTTTAAAATCATCATCATCTTCATCATCATTAAAGTTATTGCTTCTGAATAGTGTATAACAAGAGCAAACTGTTATGAGTACATCACACACAACAAGATATTTTGCTTGACCTTCTTGGGTTTAAACAACCATGCACTTTGCTCAGTAACCTACTTCATATATGGAGGAATTCCATTCAAGCAGTCATGCTTCAGAATCCCATCCTTAACCTCCAACCTCAAAAACTTGCCAGTTGTCACTGACACCCCAAAAAACGAATTAAATTATTATTAACATGTCATTAGCATATTTTAATATACAATATAAACCAATTTCTAAATGTCATTTAAATTAGGTACGAAATGTCTTTGATGAAATTTTGATGATAACAATAATCCTAAAAACTGTACCAAAAAAAGTTAATAAATGTCTTTTATTTTATTCTTAAAAGCTGATGAGATTTTCGATAATCGAAAGCACTGCGATCTTTGCTCGAATGGTTAGTTTTTTTACGTGTCTGTATTAATTGTCATTGTAATGGCACGTATTGAAAATAAATGGTTTTGAATTTTAAAAAGAACTCCATTTAAATAAAAGCAATTAGCATATATTGTGTTTGTTGCTTATGTGCTTCAAATGTAAGTGCCAACCTATTAAACTTACTAAAGTCACTATGGTGAATAATTTCTTATATTCACCATGAGAGTCACTGAGTTACTTTTCTTGCATGGCTAAACTGCTTTAACCTGACAACTTAGGTATTAGAGCATAACCAGGAAGAATTTATTTCCACTGTTACCTTGACAGTCATTGTCATTTATTAAGTGGAAATCATCAGAGGATTGTGCATGTGCAGGTATTTCCCATTATATTTCTTTGTCTATTCTTGGTATTGAAATTTTATAATTTTCCAGAATGTGGCTACTTATTATTTTCTCCTTTGTTCTGGATTTGGCTTTGTGTCAAGACACAGCATTGAACATCACTCCAAGTTCACTCGCTTTACCCAGAAATGGTTTCATACCCACAAATATCCCCAGCATAACTCAAGAACTCCATACTCCTGTACCTCCATCAGAGTTGCCAACACCAGCCAAGTTATCTGAAGATAGAATTGACACCAATGAAATTTACAAAACTCCTAACTTCATGGAAAATGCAACACCAAACATTGGAATACCCCTACTGCAACAGACCCATACCCAAAATAGCGCAATATCACAAGCAACTATGCAGATGGCACAAACAATAATCAGCCAGATCAAAAATCAGGCATTAAATCAACAGTCCAGTGAACCAGAACCAAGCATTTGGAAATATCCCCAAGAACAACTAGCTCCAAGTTTTTCTCAATATTCTGCATCAACTGAACCAACTGACAACAGAAGATTTGCATACCATGAAGTAGTATACCATGAACCACATGATTATAAGCATTATGATTACAAGTCACATGACTACAAATATGATGACTACAAGCATGATCATTACAAACCACATGACTACAAATATGATGACTACAAGCATGATCATTACAAACCATATGACTATAAATATGACCAAGCCATGGAATCGGATTATCATCATCATCATCATTATCATGACCATGATGATAAGTTAAAAGATCTGGCTGAACTTTTTAAAGATTTTAAAGATGATGCTAAAAAAGCATCACAAAAATTAGGTAAAAAAATTGCACGCGAGACTAAAGATTTGATTCATAAATTGGGTCCAATAGCACCAATTGCTGGGACATTGTTAGTGGGGAGCTTGGCTGCAAAGCTGTTGACTTTACCCAATGGAAGTGGTTATAATTATTTCAATAAATTCAATACTACTTTCCCTTCTTCTTCATTCCCAATGATTACTTTCAATGGAAGAAAGAAGAGAAGTTATGGAGTGGGTAAATCACTCGTTCTTGTGTTTGATCAAATGGCGGAAGTTGGAAAGCGGAAAGAGAAAAGATCTGTTTCAGGAAGAAAGAATTGGAAAAATAGTATGGCAATAGCTAAGTCTCATCAAAAGCATTATCAATTGGTATTGTTATTCGATGATAAGTTAAGGAGAGGTAATTACACTGACAGTAAGTCAAGAAATGGATAACAAATGTAATGCAATTATTAGTCAATATTTTATTTTTATTGTTTAATGCTATAATTTGTGTAAGGTGTTTGAAATATGCAATGCATTTAAGCACAATTCATTATGTAATTGAACATATATTTTTTAATGAATGTTTTTTAATTTCTTTAGAATAATAAACATATGATTTTAACAGTTTTAAAATGCAGGTGCGGTGATTTCGGCGTGTAGAAAATCAGAAAATCAGAAAATAGCAAATTTATGCTCAAGTAAGTTAAAATTATATTCATTGTATCAAAAATCTCTAGAACGTTCTGAAAACCTGTGGAAATCATGTAAAATTTTGCAAATATATGATAAAATAACCGTATCAACTAATCTCGCAAAAACTCGCTAAATCTCATCTTGCCCAAACTCGTCATGATCTAGCACAAACTCAAAAAATCTCGTCTACTTAGCAAAAACTAGCTAAAACTCTCATTTTGCATCCATTCTCGCAAATTCTCGCTTCCCACAAAACAAGAACAAGTCTAAACAACATCATTCAGAAAATATTTTTTATAAACATCAGAAATGTTGATTCAATATTAGAATGTCATTTTTTATCAACATTTTTCAACATTCAAACATAACGTTAGATGTTCATTTAACATTAAATGAATATTGCATATGAACAACCGATAATTCCACTGTTTGATTGTTGTTTCAGAGTGTTGATTTAACATCTAACGGATGTTGTCTATGAACACAACATTCAACAACTGATCAACATTCAAAAATGTTGATTCAACATTGGCTTGTTTCATGGGAATATCGGTTATTGATATGTAACATTCGTTCAATGTTAAATCAACATCTTGTTGTTTGAATGTTGAAAAAAATGTTGATAAAAAATAACATTCTAATATTGAATCAACATTTCTAATGTTCTAATGTTTTTCTAAATGTTGTTTAGACATTTTCTTGTTTCGTGGGTTTTCATCTCGTGAAACCTCGAATTCATCCTCTCCAAAACTCCTACCCCATTTTTCTTATTTTCCTCTTCCTTTTTTCCAAACATCAACTTTAAAAAAACCCCACCAATTCTTTCCACGTGCTCCTTGGCTACTTCAAAGTTAAAACCCTCTGACCCAACTTCCAAATTTATGATTTCGACCCCCCCTTATGCTCTCTTTCCCTCTTTCCCACACCCAACCCATTCCCCCTATAAGGTGCAATGCCATTATACAAACAATTATCTCGACCCCCTGTCCCCCTTTCACAATTAAAAAAAACAAAGTGCCACTTCACTTTCAATGCTGAAATGCGAAAAATCCACTAAAATTCGCCCAAAAATGTTTTTTTTTTAAAAAAAAACTCCAGTTCCTTCATCACGACTCACATTAAAATAACTCGCACATTTTCAATTTAAAGGTAAATGGCCCACAAATAAATTCTAAAAATAAAATTTAATTTAAATGTCCATCGAACCCTGTTTGCATTAGAAAGGGAAATACAAAAATTAATTTCATCTGTTTTGGTTTCGATTAAACCGAAAGCGATAAATCGAAACGATAATACGATTTCTTAACGGTCAATTGCCTCGTTTTACGTATTCATGAATGCGATGAGACATTTTTGAGCGACACAATATTCTGTTTATCCTCTTTCCTGCTTAATGAATAGCGTCTTTGACCTTCAGCTTGAACTTAGTTTAAACTGAATTGAAATTTTTCATCCAAAATAGGTCATGGGATGGATCAAAAGAGGGCACAATTACTATGATGCTTTTTTTGGGTGAAATTTATTTATTTTTTTTTTTGGGGTAATTTTTCTTGTGAAAAATTACATCATTTGTTTAATTGAAATTATTTTTGCATGCTTATCCGTTTTTCATCTCTATTAGGTCAGTCCCACGATTATTCTGGGTTACTTTTGGTTTATTGCTTTGTATAGTGTGTGTGATTTATGGAGAATGGATAAATATTAAATTATGTGGTGGTGTTACGATAAAAAAAAAAGAAGCTTTTCTAAGAAAAAATTCCTAATTCGAGTTTTGTGTAGAGAGTTAATAAACTTCACTGAAATGTGGTTAGTTTTTCTTTTTTTTAAATATGAACCAAACTGGAACTTTGAGTTTTTATATTTTAGCACAAATATCTTAACTTTTTTTTTTACACAAAAAAAGCATCAAATTTGTTGATTTGCGTCTGAATGTCATATTAATTCGCAAGTAAAAAATTTTTTTAAGTCAAAAGTACATCATTGCATATGAATGTTTATTTTTGCAAATACAATTGTATAATTTTCTAATTAGAAAAGTTTATATTTGCTCTTTAAAAGTTGTTTTTAGAGCCATGAGTGCATTATTCTAACAAAAAAGGTCATTTTTGCAATTAATGTTATATTAAAATGAATTTTTAACCCCAAAATGCTTTTATATTCTGTAACAACCATAAAAAAGTGATTTTGACATTACTTCACATCTAAATAATCCCATTTATAGTTGAATGTCTACGATTTATTAATTAAATCAATTGCTACATCACATAAAAATGTCATCAACTCAAGTGTTTACATTACATGTAGTACTTAATTAGAAATCAGTTTCACTTTGTCTGCAATGGTAAGTAAGCTGATGGTCTGACCCGGAAATATGTTTGCGATGTTTTCGCTCACATGTAGTGGGTCAATGATGCGAACAGATGCTCGAGGCGCCACTGTCTTATAAAACTGGGACCTTGAGTGGATCTCTTGAACATTCATTCCACAAACTGACACTAACTATGGCACAACCGTCCCTCCTTCTCCAGGTAAAACAATCATTTCCTACTTTTGTATAATTGTATATCTCACAGAACAAAAGACATTTATTTTTCTCTATGAAAAACATCAAAATTTTAGACTTTCGACATTTTTTATAGATGTTTTATTACAAAAAAAATTTTGTTTTTCGAAAAAATTTCCTTCTTAAAAAAATTTTTTTTTCGAAATTTTTCTCCTGGAAAAAAATATTTTTCGAAATTATTCTCCTGAGAAAAATATTTTTCAAAATTTTTTTTATCTCAAATTATTTTTTATTTCGAATTTTTTATCTTCCTAAATTTTTCTTACTCTAAAATTAGTTTTTGAAATTTCAGTTTCAATTTTTTTTTTAATTTGCATATTTTGGTTTTAATTCCCTGATTTCGCTCAAAAAATAATTATCAAATCGTTGTTCTGAGAACAATGCCTTATTATTAAAGGCCAAAGGTATTGAGGGCTCATCTTCAGTGTTGGGACCTTCAGGTAGATGAACTCATATTGCACTGCTAGATAATTTAGCCGAAGGTGATTTGAACCTGACCAACTTCTCTCCACTTCCCACACATGTGAATCTATTCAATGAAGAGGCAACAACAGGATGCTCCACTTTAATTTAACCCTTTTCCATCGCTATTATTAAGTAATATGCGACAGATGGCACTGACCTTGTATAACTGGTCCCGTGTCATTGCCTCTTTGAGGCACACATATCGTCTTCATACCAGCATTGATCTTAACCTGTGAATATCATTAACCGTTTAGTAAGCAAAGCCCTCCACTGGGTCATCTGGATGCGTTTTTAAAATTATGTAATATATCACATCTTGACCCTTTCGCTGTTTTGGTACTTCCAGAATGCCGGAAAATAGCAGCGATAATTAATTATGTATCTCCAAATTTGGTTGTAGTCTTTCTGTATTGTATATGTATTACAAGTTATTAGCTAAACTCCGTTTCCAACACATTGCGAGAAACGCCTGTTTGCTTGCACATTAATACAAACTTATATAAATTTGTATTAAAAAACCACCATATATGGTCATTTTTATGGTTGTTGTTTTGTTCGTTTGTGCCCTTTTACGGTCATTTTTTGAATTATTATTTTTAGTGCATTAAAAAATCGCTGGGAAAAGGCTCTAGCCAATGGGAGTTTCTCGCAATGTGTTGGAAACAAAGTTTAGATTATTAGGTTGTATTTGAGCATTTCATTAGACAAATGCAAAATACAAAATCGTAGCTTAAAAGCCGGTTTTGTCCACTGAAACACGCTTCTGCTAGAGTGTTATTTTAAGCTGCTGTAGTATTATCACTATAAGCAAACATGATTGGCCAAAAATTAAGTGCTTCGGCTAATAGTGCCTTGTTACGTGCGAGGCTTTGGACTCAAAAAATTCTCAGTGTAATTCGCCTTTCATTGGTTGAAATATAACAATAAAACCCCCGTTAAAGTCGCTCCACTTGCTCTAATTTATTGATTTTAAAAATTATCTAGTCAGTGTAGTATTATCAAATCAGTCAAGTCAGTATGGTATTATCAGGTCAGTGTGGTATTATCAAGTCAGTGTGGTATTATCAAATCAGTGTGGTATTATCAAGTCTGTGTGTTATTATCAAGCCGGTGTGGTATTATCAAGCTGGTGTGGTATTATCAAGTCGATGTTATCATACTGTATTACCAATATGGTATCAGAATTGGCCAATTTTTGAAAAAATGCTGACCTGTTGTTGGTTATTTTATTTGTATTTGCAGGTGTTTGTAATTTGGTGTTTGGCTGTGACGAGAATAAATGGCCAGTTGCAACAAGAAAGATTTCCAACTTTATTCGCCGGTCAATTCCAAACGCCTAGATTTGTTCAGAGAGGATCTCAAATGGTTACAGGTTTTGTTGGACCAATTAATCAGAACCAATTGATAGGTGCACAATCTCAAGTACAGAAAATTGTAGTGCCTATGAGAATTGTTAATGGACAACAGCAAATGGAAATTGATCTTAACCGGTTGCCAAAGAATATCCAAGCGCAGATTTTAAGGCAACAACAGCAAAGGCAACAGCAGCTTATGCTGGCTCAAATACAGCAACAAAAGTTAAGACAAGAGCAGCAAAGATTACAAATGCAACAACAAATAGCTAATCATCAACCAGTAGTTCCTACTGCAACGGTTGTTGATGCTATGCCAACAATTTCAGCAACTGGTAATCAAATTGTATCGTCAAATCAATTTAACAATAACAATGTTAAAGTCAATCCACAACAATTCCAAAGGACACAAAATCAACAGCAATTTCAAGGACAACAACAGCAATTTCGTGGGGTGCAAAATCAACAATTCCAAATACCACAAAATCAACAGTTCCAAGAACAACAAAATCAACAATTCCAAAGACAACAAAATCAACAGTTCAAAGAACAACAAAATCAACAGTTCCAAGGACAACAAAATCAACAGTTCCAAGGACAACAAAATCAACAGTTTCAAGGACAACAAAATCAACAGTTTCAAGGACAACAAAATCAACAGTTTCAAGGACAACAAAATCAACAGTTCCAAGGAAACAAAATCAACAGTTTCAAGAACAACAAAATCAACAGTTTCAAGAACAACAAAATCAACAGTTTCAAGGACAACAAAATCAACAGTTCCGAGGACAAAATCAACAAACCCAAAAACAAAATCAACAGATCCAAGAACAAAATCAACAGATCCAAGAACAAAATCAACAATTTCGCGAACAACAGAATCAACAATTTCAAGGACCACAAAATCAACAGTTTCGAGAACAACAAAATCAACAATTTCAAGGACCACAAAATCAACAATTTCAAGGACCGCAAAATCAACAATTTCAAGGACCTAAAAATCAACAATTTCAAGGACCACAAACAACAATTTCAAAGACCACAAAATCAACAATTTCAAGGACAACAAAATCAACAATTTCAAGGACCACAAAAGCAACAAGCATTCCAAAGACCACAAAATCAAGAAGAAATCCAAAAGTCACAAAATCAACAAGACTTTCAACAACTTCCAAATAATTTTTTAAGACAACAATCACAACAAGACATTAATGTACTCCAGCAACAACAATTTGGTAACAATTTGAAACAGAACAATGGCTTTTCAGAAAATGAAGTGTTCAAACAACAACAACTCAATTTCTTACCATTCAATGGTCAAGATTCTAACAATGAGGCGCGTTTCAATCAGTTTAATGAGTTTATACAACAAGCACAACCAGAGAACAACATGCAAAGACCAAACATTGAATTTGGTGGTTTTATCCCTCTAACAACATCAAATCCTTCTATTTCAATGTCATCAATTAATGACATTTCAAATGAAATTTCTTCGCCATCATTTATAATTGCGGTAACTCCATCTTCAACAGATTTACCGGTTACGAAAAGCACAATCCAAGAAATTGCACATTCTTCCAAACAAGTTGCTTTCACTTCTGAGAGTAAACCAGATTTCACCGTTGGCTTAAATAACATAGATACCATTGTTACATCAACTCCTATGCCTACTGTTTCAACATCATCTTCTCCATTTAAAACGTCTATATTCACCAAAAATATACCATTCATGACCTCACAAAAACCAAGAAGAGTTAAAGTTGGCTGTGAGGGTGGACTTGGATTTTGTGATGTCAATGACAACTATCCCAAGTAAGATATTTAATTTTTTCCTCCTATACTCAATATCCAACATCTGTCATTTTTCCAGTTTAGCTTTGTCATTATTATTCATTAGGGAAAATAGTTCAAGTATTTGTATTGTATGATAATAGAAAGCTTTTTAAAAGTGGGTCAGGAATTGTCTTTGAAATAACAATAGTGATACAACATAAGTCAATTTGAGATTTATTCAGAAAAGTGACAGAGCAGAATTGACAATTTAATAAATGTAAATTATAGAGCACACTTTTGAGTAAAAAATGTTACGCTATAAACCAGTTTAGCAGAAGGGGAGACTACTGCATCAAAATGACCCTATTATCTTATACAATAGTATACGTCAAAAATCATTCATTGGTGTATTGTCTCACATTTATTAACAAAAATATAGGCATCAAAATTTTTACTTTTGCCCATCAAAAACACATTTTTACTTTTAGCTTGTCTAAAAAAGAACCATTCCTAACAAAATTATGTTGAATTAAGGGTCGTGCGCACACAAATAGAATGCCACTATCAAATCAGCACAACATCAGCATAAATGGTGATTTTTAAAGTCCAATGTAACAACCTGCCCCTGTGACCATCAGCCCCTGTCTTCCCTAGAATGATCCACAGACATTTAGAGATCCTTACGTTTCCAATAGAAGAAATGTCCCAACGATCAAAGACAAATCAATCATACATGCACCGAAACATCTTTCTTGGTTATTGTTTCAGCAACCGTGTAGCCTTCCTCACATCCAAATGTAGGGATTTGATCAGCAAGATGTTTGTTCCACTACCAGACACTTTCGAAGAAACCAGTAACGTCAGTGCCAGCGTACGCCAAGATGAAGCTTGCAGTTCTGAAAAAAGGTTTCTCAAGCCTGGTTTTGCAGTAGATGATCATGGAAAGTGGCAAGTGATTATACAAACCCCAGAAATTAGTCAAAGAGTCATCATTGAAATGTGTAGGTCAGTAAAATCAACAAAAAATTCTCATATAAAATTCTTAATTTGAAATGATATCATTATTAGGACCCCTCAACATTCTTGTTCTGGTTTGACCAACACAAATACAAGATCAAGATGCGTTCAGAAATTCTCTTTCCAACTATTAATGGCATTGGACCCAGAAAGACCAGATGACTGTCCTGCTATGCGAGCAGTTCGAGTACCCACATCGTGCTCGTGTCAAATTGAAGCACCTAGGATTTCCATATAAAATCACATCTCATCCAAAAATTAAAAACAATTGAGTTAAGAAACAGTATTAAGAGTAGAAACTTATTGTTTTGTTGCCAAAATGGATCTGTGAAGAATGCACTAATTTTCTACTGAGCTTGCTGTTTCTTAAACATTTGGATTAAAAACTGCTCTACATTCGTATAGTCACGTTGTAATTATTTTGTACAGTGTGTGTACTCAAGTATTGTGTCATATATTTCAAAAAAGAGAATGTTTTAGAACATCAATTATGTTGTATATGTCCCATGTTTAATTTTATTTTGTTTTATTAATGGGTGCTAGCACACATCTTACATTGGTAATTCTTTTCTTTTTTGTACATTTTTTAATTAAAAAAGTAATATTTACAAATTTGATATTTATTTCACTAAGAATGTAAATAAATGAGCATACAAAGCCAAAAGAAAGTTATTTACAGGATATTTAGTGTGTTGTACGTGGAAAAATAATACTCATTTCCAGGGTCTTATTAGCGATATTATAATCTGGCGCATCATTTGTTGTGCGCCATCTACCATCTACACAACTATGTAATCTCATTGAAAACTACAAAAACAAACCAAAACTCCAGAAAACGCAATTGGAAAAACCGTGTTCTTTCAGTTTTTTCTCCATTTAATGCTAATAAATAA
>JH430749.1:3450-18854 GCA_000239455.1 Strigamia maritima | reverse complement strand
GTGTTTTTTAGTCGAAAAGACAACAAGGCGTCATTTCGAAAAACAAGAAAAGAACTTTTTTATTTGTAAAAAAAATACTTCGTATTTTATTAAAAATTTACAAAAAAAACGGAATAATCCGTCCAAATGTCATCTGGTATAGATGTCGTAAGGGCGGAAAATTACAAACCATCATATTTGAGATTTGTGCGATCGAAAAGCAGGACCTTTAAGATTATCTTAACCCTTTTTTGCCGAAGGTTCAGTTTCCCTTTAATAAAGTGAAAAACTGAAAGACGTCGAAAATCTCACAATAAGTGAGTTTGAGTGTAGAGAACCGTCTAAAATAAAGAAAATTTATTTCCGATTAAATTTGAAGGTAAAAATAAAAATTTTTGGATGTTTTATTGCAACAAGGTTGTGTGTTTGCATCACTAATTTTTTGAGTAGCGCTTTCCCACTTCTGTATCTGGCCAAAATGAGTTTGGGACATTAAAAGTGTTGTTTTGAACGAGCTATGTACACATCTACACCAATGTTTCAGAAAGGGGTTTTTGTGTGCTGATTTTTCCAAGTTTGGCAATAAAAATCTGCAAAAAGTACCATGGTTCTACTCTATTTTCTATGTCATTTCGCACTAAAAAACGGTAACAAAAAATTGTGCCCACCTATCTTTCACTAGTTTTGCCCATCCACTTAAGGAGTCAACACTCCTGTCCATTTCAGCCACAAACACTGCTTAATCGAACACCACCAACAATCTTACTAAAGCCGGTCTTCTGCCTAAGGCGGACTCGGGGTGTCACCCGCTTCCATTTGCCAAAGGAATCGCAGTCGATTTGGGATCATCGGCGAAGACCTCCCTCTGTCTACACCTACAATGGTATTTTTCTCACCGCAATGGGCACTGAAAAACCTACAAAAGCCGGTCAAGTACCTGCAGAGGCAGCCATGAAGACTTTACATGTCTCCCCTGCAAGATTCGCAGTCGAATTCGATCCGCCAGCGCCCCTTGCCCTACTCACTGCAAAAAATACCACTATCACCATTATGGTGGGGAAAAACACGTCATGCACACAGCCATCTTGCACACAGCCATCTTGCACACAGCCATCGATAGTACCCGAAGAAGAAAGTAAAGTCACCTCAGCCCAGGCGTGACCACTGGACTAGGCAATGTCGTAACCAGGATATCTCACTCACCACAATTACGCGGAACTTGGGCACGTCACTAAAAGCATCCCCATGCGATTAGTCGCCCATCCAATCGATTGATTTCTCACTTTGGTCAACAGAGACAAACTTTACCAAAAGAGAAAGTAGTGTACGGCTACCCTCTCTCCATCTGCTCATGGTTTCCTCCAATAATTGAACAATCAACAGGATTCCTCCCTGTCTGAGGGAATCTTAGAACGTTTGGCACGGCGCAACTTACAGGATATCGCCTGCAAGTTACTGATCTAAAGTTTTACACTAAAAATGAGACAAAATGCAAAACAGTTCCACGCTTTACAACTGCTGCACGGCTCTCATTTTCCCCATGTTCTGGCATGTGCTACGCGCCCACTACAGACATCCCATGTTCCTCATTGAAAACACACCAATGCCTGCTTGACCAGACCAATAAATCTGCCACCTTTGCTCTACAGATTTTGCTACAGAGACGGCGCCCTTCCCACGTTGCGAACGTTATCACCTTCGACTCTCGGCGGCCAGCCAACTTCACACAAACTCAGACCAGGTTAATTACTCCTGTTGCCTGCCTTTGCAGTTTGTTTCTGCCTTTGGTTGGGCGAAACTAGGCTGGTGTTCCAACGTTTAGGATGCTCTACCGACGATCCTTACTGCCCAACAACAGCAATTCGTCCTCGACAATGCCCTTACAGCAGAGTGTCGTGCAACAGTGCGACAATGTGATGGGTTTTGAGCAAAACGCATCTAAACGGGTCGTGCGACAAAGTTACGGCTCCTCCGTCACAAAACGCACCATTATCACCCTGTTACACAGTTCTTAGAACACAAAAACACATTTGCACTGAGACTGATGATGCCCTATCCAGTCTCCACATGCAAATCGAGAATTGCGTCCAGTTGGTCGGTAGATTTGACCACTTTTGGCGCGAAAATCGAAAGGAAAAAAAATTTCGAAATTTTTACCAAAAAAGTCCATTAGTGAAATTCATATTTTAATAATAAATTACTAAAAAATCCTAACACTAGCAATCACAAAGCAGTCGCATGTTTCTTTGTCGTAAGAAGTGACATTCTTGCAAAATAGGCCTAAACCCACCACGTGGATTTTCGGACCATTGTGCGAAAAAAAATTCAAATCTCAGATTCGGATCCAGGACGGGCCCACAATTGTGACTGGGGCGGTGTGCACAGTCCCTACTTGGGGGAATAAGAGGACTGGACTGGATGCCTTCGTCATGTGAAGTAGCAGAGACGACGCTGTATTTAGGTGTTTGGCCTTTATTAGTGTGTCTAGGGGTCAGAGCCAGCCTCCACCTGCTACTCATATGTCTGTACCACCGGTATGTGCTAATCAAACCCGACCCGTGGGCCATGGCGGTTGAACCAAGGACCGCGTGGTCGAAATAACTATTACCATGCTGCAACCCATTGTTATGGACTTGCAGCCACTGTTCTCACTCATGGAGGCAGGGCCCAGAGAACTGGGTGCCCGGGCTTCATAACAGAAACCAGGAAGTCGGCAGAGCTTGGCCGATGCATGTCTGCACCGGTTGCTGGCTCTCGAACAACTGCTGTCCCCGGATCTGCTCTGCCTCTACCTGCCTTCCCTCACTTCCCGTCTTGACCGGAAGTGGTCATGCCCGACCAGTCCACTAGGGGGACATGACGCGGCTGTTGCCGTGCGCCTGGGTCGTGACACGGTCACAAACATAGAAGACATGATGCTGTAACCACTTAAAATGATGGGAAAGTTTTAAAAAAGACAAATCTGGGCTAAACACACACTTACAGCAGTGTGTGTTTGATCTAGAGGCAGTTTTGTATGCTGGGCCAAATTGACACTGCTGTGGGAGGTGAATTTGGCCCACACTTAAAATTTTAAAAAAAGTATGAAGATTTGATAATTAATTTTTTTAACTAATATAAACGTGTTCACACCATCTATTTACATACTTTCATCAATTTTAATAATAATTGATAAATTTGTTTAGATGGTACAAACAAAAACGTTGAAAAAGTGGGCCAAAGCCACCCGGAATTACGGTATTATAAATTTTTACAGTACTTTGATTCGGCAGATTGGCAGATTTGGCCGCGCCAATTTATGAGTTGCTGAGTCAGCAAGTGTCTTGGAAGTGGGACCAGAGACGTCAGCGTGCTTTTGAAAAAGTAAAAAGAGCTCTGACAGAGGCCCCGGTACTACAATTTTATAGTTTGGAAAAACCGGTGGTGATTGCATGTGATGCATCACCACATGGTATTGGTGCGGTCCTGGCACATGTGGATGAGCAGGGTCATGAGACCCCGGTTGCTTATGTGTCTAGGACACTGAATAAAACAGAGAGAAATTACTCTCAATTAGATCGCGAGGCACTTTCCATAATATTCGCGATTAAAAAGTTTAATGTTTATGTGCAAGGTCGGCATTTTACTATTTTGACCGACCACAAACCATTTTTGGGTATATTTGGACCAAGCAAACCTATTCCTTCGGTAATTTCGGCTCGATTACTTCGATGGTCACTGATTTTGGCTGGTCATAATTATACCATCTGCCACAGAAAAGAGACAGAGAACTCCAATGCGGACGTCCTCAGTAGATTTGCTGGAAACGGTAGACGAAAAGGTAGAAATTCCACTCTTTTTAGTAGAATTGGATAGATAGATAGATAGAATTGAGTTTATAGACGCAATCGGCGACTTAGGCCATACACGTTTTTAATCTGACATACTGAAACTGACCAATATAAACCTGACACAAACACATTTGACCATTGATAAACACTACATTCGCACATTCCATTGCAGAATGGAATGCAGTCTTACATTATCAAAAAAATGGTCAAAAACACAAAGGACAGAAGCCACAAAAGGGAAAGAAGAGCAAAAAATAGAAGAGACAGATAACCAGAGGACCCATTAGCACCACTGCAGTGGAAAAACAAAGTGCCACAGCGGAATGCCCAGGGGCGATCACGAGGAGGCTGGGCTTGGAAGTTTTCTCCCCCAGTAGAATTGGAAGCAGAAAATTTAGTCTATGCGCAGCAAGTTAGTGAGGCGTCGCTGCACGTTGCCCGATATGTATGCCAAGGAAAGTACCCATAGTGGCATGGCCTAAGGCTGAAATGCCCTGAATGCCCTCCATCGAATTGAAGATTTGTAGTATTACTGGCCACAGAAAAAATTAGAACAAAGAATGGACCATCTAGAGATAGATAGATAGAATTGAGTTTACAGACGCAAGCGGCAACTTAGGCCATACACGTCTTTTAATTTGACATACTTAAACTGACATACTTAAACTGACTAATATATAAATCTGACACAGAAACACATTTGACCAGATAAACACTACATTCGTACATTCAATTGCAGAATGGAATGCAGCATTACATTATCAAAAAAATGGTCAGAGAGAGAGACAAACGCCACAGAAGAGAAAGCGGAGCAAAAAAAGGAGATATAGATAACCAGAGGACCCATTAGCACCACTGCAGCGGAAAAACAAACAAAGTGATGCAGCAGAGTACCCAGGAGATAGATAGATAGATAGAATTGAGTTTATAGACGCAAGCGACGACTTAGGCTATACACGTCTTTTAATCTGACATAATGAAATCATAGTGTAAGAAGTGTAATGCGTCCTCGACCCAAACGCCCGAAATCCCGATCTAAAACGGTCCAAAGTGGCCAAAACACGATTGCCGAAACTTCGACGCAAACTTTCGTTTTCTTCCCACGTTTCCACTCTCGCAGCCCGCCGGTCGAGAGAGAGAGAGAGAGAGAATTAGGTTTACAGACGCAAGCGGCGACTCATGTATCAAGCAAAGGTGAGCACTTCCTCGTTCTCGACTCGTTACTTGGTTGATCTCAATGTTTCACCGCTTGAAACAGAAAAAAATGCTTGCGACCATAATCGTAGTATTTCTCCTCCGTGTTTAGTACATTGCGTTGTTTTTTATCGTTCCTCTTTGTAGTCGTGTGGTCTGTATTTTTATGCAAGTTAACAAATTTTGCCATTTCGATTCTCATTCATATTCAATGTGTGTACTGTGTGTTTTCAAGTCAATAAAGACACGTCCTTTTTTTCTCAAGAAATCTGCTGGGTCTCTTTTTTCTTTATTAGAACAATTACACGAGGAAAACTTTTTCTCGTTGACACGAGACACGCGACTTACTTTTTTCGAATATTGTCGCGAGTCGAACACTTTACATTTTTTGTTAATAATGAATTTTTTTTTTACATATTACAAATTTGTTGCATTAGGTTTTTTTTTCCGAACTTAGAAGTTTCTAACAAATCGGTACGTTTTTAAGTTGTTGTTAATCATCTACCGACTTGTACTGTTCCTATCAATTATTTCTCTACACTCTATCGCCGTTATCTCAACAAATACAATGGCATCGCAATCAGAGGTAATAGTTTTTGATGATTCCGATTTCGGTTCCGATTCCAATGATCGAGAAAATGTACCGAAATGAAGGAAGTTCGGATTAGATTGGAATTTTAGTTTTTTGTAAGTGAAAAAACATAGTGTGGAAAAAAGTGTTAATAGGTGAGAAATGTAGGGAGTGCAGAATTTAGTGGAATTTGGTGGGAAAAACCGGGAAATTTGGTGGGGAGATAAATGGGACCCATTTTTTAATAGTCGCGTTTGTCGCGTAAGAACAATTATTTTCTCGACCAGTTTTTAATCGTTTCCTACTTTAAAACTTTTGATTCTTTTTAACTAAACATAATAGTGAAATTAATCAAGAGAACTCAAAATTATTCTCAGACAACCAAATTCTGAGCCATTCTGACTTCTTAAAAATTAGAACCCTGGGTCCGGCTTGGTTTTTACTCCGCCGAGCTGTTGCCAGAGTTCGCAATCTCGTATTTGGAAACCATCCGGGTTTTCTCGGTACCCCCTAGCCGTTACTCATCCGTTTGGGTACAAAACTACTTTTTCGACCAGGTAAGGGCTCTCTAAATATGACATACTATTCAAATACTTTCCCAGTGCGATAACAACACTATTTCCCGTTTCCGCTAGGTTTAATAGCCTTCCCTCGATGGCTCGATCCTGGGCATCAGACCGCTACCAATCGAGGGAAAATACCTAAGTGTCGACCAGCTGTCTGGGTTTCAGATGAGTACTTTCTAAAATTAATTTGCATTCAGCTACCCTTTATTAAGGACTGAATACTTTGTGATTCCCTTCTATCCTTTACCCGCAGGATCACCAAGAGATTAATCACGACCTTCTTCCTGTTACCTTATAATGGGCGGACTCACCAGTTGTTTGGATACCGTCACACCATTTCCGACCATTATCTGGATTTTCCGACACCAAAACGATGAGAGACCCGTCAATCCGGTTTTAACGGTCATCAACGAATATTCCCGGGCATACCAGATTAATGGGTTAACCTAATTTATTAAGGACAAAACTGCATTTTTTCCATTTGATTAAAAATAACTAATTTTAGCCTTTTAATTTCTACAGGAGTTTTCTAATGTCGCGGCGACCCCCATTTTCTCTTCCTGAACTGGAAGACGTAACGGAATCCGAGAATAAGAAGCCACTAGAAATTTATGCCATATTTTCCACGACAAAAAACTCCGACTCGAAAACAGAATACCGAAGGACAAAAACCAAGGACACAAGACATTTTCAAGAAAGGACAACATTTATTTTTTCCCACATTTAAAATCTTTCTCTTTCTCTTTAAAACCAGACTTTCACTAAACTACAATAAAACGAATAAACAATTTTAATAATTCAAACAACAAGAAATAATGAAAATCGTATGTTAAAGCAAATTCCTTTTTGCTCCAACATTCGAGAAAAAAAACAACAAAACTCATACAATTACAAAACAGAAAGTTTGATGGTACAATATTTCTCCCTTTTTTAATGATAGATAGATAGAATTGAGTTTATAGACGACTTAGGCCATACACGTCTTTTAATCTGACATACTTAAACTGACATACTATTGTCAATATTTTGGAAGGGGGGAACATAATACAATAATAATAATATAGTATCCCATTTATACACAATAGCCACCAAAAAAACAACAAAAAAACAAAATAAATAAAGGTTAATAAAAAACAAAATAAACAATGCTCTGCCGACTAACTTTGTCCTGCTTTTATCGCATCACATTTGAATCTAAAGATGAAAAACATTTCCAACAGATCCGTGTTGATATTTCCTGCCAGCAATTGCCTCCAATTCTTCCAAACCTCAGATGACGCTCTGGTCGTCAACAATAGTGGACAGCGTTCTACGATATGTGCTAACGTTTCACTTTCTCGTTTGCAAAGCCTACAGAGCTGGTCATCATCACTCAGCCACTTTTTCCCACCTCGGTGTTCGTTGCCGCAACGCAAACGGGACCAAAGTTCTCTCTTATAAACAGGTGTATCATATACTCCAAGGTATTCTGCTGGTAAAAAATCAGTCTTGATTTCTTGGTAGTAATCACAATACGACGAGGCATCCACAAGGCTCCAACGGTGCTAAATGCCCTGTTCTATCTGCTTCTCTAAAGCCGCCTCCATCATTAATTTAACATTCTCGATGTCCTCATTGCGTATTGTATCTATCAATTCACTGCCACCCAGCTTGTTTATAAGAAGTTCCAAATCGGCCCACCACCTAAACTTTGGGTAACAATCCTTTCTTATCATTTCCTTGAAACAGATCTTAGGCCACCGTTCGTCCTCCATTTTCATTAGCTGTATAATGTATCGAAAAATACGTTTTAAAGCTGTACAGTCCATACTGTTTCTGCCTAGTTCCGTTTTCCAAAGATAATCTGGTGTATTCTGGTTCAAATTCAATATCATTTTCATGTACTTCCTGTGACTGGCTTCGATCGCCTCTCACTGTCGTACCTCCCAAACTTCCACTCCGTACATCAGAACCGGTAGTATCAATGATTGAAATAAATAAATTTTCTGTTTTATTGAACTCATTCCCGCTCTCTTTGTTATACTCCAAGTAGTGTTGACAATTTTTTGTGCTCGTCCTCGGGTAATAGCCAAGTGTGGCTTTTAGGAGTTTTTGGTTAAAAGCCAAACTCCCAGATACTTATATCTGTTAACAATCTCAATCTCCGATCCACCAAATCTCCACTTTTCATCTTTCGCTCTCCTACCACCTCGTCTGAATATCATAATCTTAGACTTCTGAACATTTAGCATTAAGAAGTTCTTTCTTGTGTATTTTTCAAGTTCGATAATCATTTCTGTAAGGCCTTCTCGATCGGTTGCCATCGCTACAATATCGTCGGCAAATTTCAGAGTAAAAATCTTGTTTCTTCCAATTACCACTCCACCAATATTTTGCTGTATCCATCGTGCTTCCAAGTCATTTATGTAAAGATAGATAGATAAAATCGGACTGAGTGGGCAGCCTTGTCGTACCCCTTCTGTCGTCCAAAAGACTTTGGATATCCCTAAATCTGTAGCAATCTTGTTTGCCGTGCCATAATAGATTGACTTTATCATCGCCAACATTCGTCCTCGAATACCCTGCTGCCATAACTTCTCAAACAGTCGCTCACGGTTAATTCGGTCGAATGCCGCCTTAAAATCTATGAAGAAGGCAAAAAGCTTTCCTCTCTTTCTTCTTGTCCTACTGTCGATCAAGGAGCTCAGCGTAAACAGATTATCGCGTGTCCCATAGATAGATAGAATTGAGTTTATAGACGTAAGCGATGACTGAGGTCATACACGTCTTTTAATCCGCGTGTCCCATAGCCCGATCTAAATCCCGCCTGGTTTTCAGTAATCACATTTTCCTTTTTAGCCCAATCTTGCAGCCGCTTCGCCATCATCGTTGTAGTGATCTTATATAGACTGTTTAGAAGAGTGATACCCCGATAGTTACACACATCTCTAGTCTCGCCCGCCTTGAATATTGGGATGATGACTCCAGTCCTCCATTCCTCCGGACATTCCTCTTTATGCCAAATATCATTTACGATCTTCAGAACTATTGACCTTGCTTCCCCTGACATGGCTCGGTAGAACTCGTTGATAATACCGTCTGGGCCCGCCGTCTTTCTCTTCTTTAACTGACTAATAGTTTTACGAAATTCGCCTTCCTCAAAATCTCTGTCTAAAAACTCGTGTTGTTTAGAAGAGAGAGAGAGAGAGAATTAGGTTTATAGACGTAAGCGGCGACTCGGGCCATACACGTCTAAAATCTGACAAAAGAGAATCTGACATGAAAACTGACAATATGAAACTTGACATACTAAATCCAACAAAACAAAACCAACACGCTATATCTGACAAAAGAAAAATGACACACCAAAACTGACATATCCAAACTGACATAATGACTGACAAAAGAAAACTGACAAATTAAAACTGACATAACCAAACTGACAAAATGAGACAGACATACTGACTCTGACAAAATGAAACCAATATATTAAATCAAGACAAAATAAGAAAAAAGTTTATACAAACTGAAACTGACATACCGACACTGGCATGAAACTGACTCCTTCGCACGACAAATCCCAGCGTACCCCGGCGTACCAACCCCGTCGTTTCAACCCCAGCGTTCTAACCCTGGCGTACTGATCCTGGTGTATCCAGCCGGCTCGGCTAATTCGGCTGGCCAGGCGTACTGATCCAGGCATACTAACCCGGGCATACTAATCCGGGGCATACTAATCCGGGCGTACCGATCCGGGCGTACTACCGACCAAATCTGTCCAAATAACTGACTTCCTACCACTACCGACTTCCTACTACTACCGATTTCCTACGACTACCAACTTCCTACCACCGACTTCCCACTACCAACTTCTTACAGCTGACTTCTGACAACTGACTTATCCCAGCATACCAATCCCGGCGTACCAACACCTTGGTTTCAACCCCAGTGTACTAACCCCATCGTTTCAACCCCGCCGTACCGGGCCTGGTGTCACCGGCCAGCCGGGCATACTAATCCGGGCACACTAATCCAGGCTTACTAAGTCGGGCGTACCGATCCAGGCGTACTCTACCAACCAAAACTGCCCACACAACTGATAGCTAGTGTTGTTTAGAAATCATCTTATCCGCCTCGACATGCGGGTTTGCACTAACTCTCGAGTCCCTTCCATTCAACACCCTCATGAAGTGATCCTTCCAGTCATCCAGTGGGATATCTTGCCCTTTTCTAGCCTTTTTCTGCTTAAACTTGTTGACTTCTTCCCAAAACTTGGTTGTGTTCTGTTCTTACAGGTACTAATCGTATGACAAATCTTTTGTTCCCTTTCTTTCTTCTTAGATTGATACAACCTTCGTAAATTCTTTTTCGCCTTAGTATACGTTATACGATCACTAACATTCTTGGATCGTCTAAATTTGTATAAAAGTCTTCTAACATTGCGTTTTTCCTTCTTATAATCTCTGTCAAACCAGTGTTCTCTACTTTGGTTACCAGTAGTCGTCCTTAGCTTGGCATCAGTTGCCGCACAATTGATGCATGCGTTCAAATTCTGTAATGCTAACTCTATTCCTTCATTTGTATGCAAGTCCCGCTTACTTAACTCCTGGTCCAGTCTTGATCTATACAATAATATCTTTGCCGAGTCATCCCAACACCAACGTGTTCTTTCCACAGCTTTCATTGTTTCCACCTTAAGTGGGATCCAACCTAAAGATCGACTCTGCCTCTTCTAACCAAGCTAGATAGTTAGATAGATAGATAGAATTGAGTTTATAGACGCAAGCGGCAACTTAGGCCATACACGTCTTTTAATCTGACATACTGAAACTGACATACTAAATCTGACCAATATAAATCTGACACAGAGAAACACATTTGACCATTGATAAACACTACATTCGTACATTCCTTTGCAGAATGGAATACAGTCTTACATTAGAAGGATAGATAGATAACCAGAGGACCCATTAGCACCAATCCAGTGGAAAAACAAAGTGTCACAGTGGAGTGCCCAGGAGAGGCCACGAGGAGACTGGGCTTAAAAGTTTTCTTTTGTTGTTTCAATTCATTCAACCCAAGATTTTGTCATTGGGTTTTAATGAAATCATGATTTCTGATTTCATGAGCAATAAATTCATGAATTAATGATTTTTAATGAAATCTATAGACTCAATCAAATGGGATTTCACTGAAACTTTAATTTCATGAACAAAGATTCATGATTTAAGAAAATAATAAGTTTCTTTGGTTTGAAAAGAAAGATTTTTGTAATAAAATCTAAAGGATTTCAGGTTGAATCCTATATAATTGAAGTAATAATTGAACAAGAAAAGAATGATTTAGGTATTTGTTTAATGTTAATGTTTCACCGAGTTTTGATGAGATTTGATTTCATTTCAATGTTCCATGGGTTTTGATGAGATTTGATTTCATTTCAATGTTCCATGGGTTTTGAGTATATTTAATAGTTTAATAGACATATTTAATAGACATACTAAATGTGACCAATATATAATCTACATTCTTACATTCCATTGCAGAATGGAATGCAGTCTTATATTATCAAAGAATTGGTCATAAACACAAAACCAAAGCCACAGGTTTTAATGAGGTTTTAATGTACCATGGGTTTTAAATGTTATTTATTTATATTGAATTAAATTTACCTTCTAAGCGATAGATAGAATTGAGTTTATAGACGCAAGCGGCCATACACGTCTTATAATCTGACATACTGAAACTGACATACTAAATCTGACACAGACAAACACATTTGACCATAGATAAACACTACATTCGTACATTCCATTGAGAATAGAATGCAGGCTTACATTATCAAAGAATTGTTCAAAAACATAAAGTCAAAAGCCAAAGAAGGGAAAGAAGAGCAAAAATAGAAGAATAGATAGATAACCAGAGACCCATTAGCACTACTGCAGCGGAAAAGCGCCTCATAAGAATACTGACCCACTTTTGTTTGTAACCTGTGTCCTGTCAGAACATTTTTTAAGAGATTTAATGGGATTTGATGTGATTTTAATGTACCGCGGGTTTTGAATTTCCACAGGATTCATTATTTCAACGAAATGTAAAGATAGCTAGATAGAATTGGGTTTATAGACGCAAGCGGCGACCTAAGCCATACACGTCTTTTAATCTGATATGCTAAACCTGACATACTAAATCTGACACAGACAAACACATTTGACCATTGATAAACACTACATTCGCACATTCCATTGCAGAATGGAATGTAGCATTACATTATCAAAAAAATGATCAAAAACAGAGACAAAAGCCCCAGTAGAGAAAGCAGAGCAAAAATAGAAGAAAAGATAGATAACCAGAGAACCCATTAGCACCACTGCAGCGGAATAACAAAGTGCCACAGTAGTGTCCAGGGGAGGCCACGAGGAGGCTGGGCTTGGAAGTTTCTCCCCCAATGGTTACAAGACTAAGGGCATCCGTAACCACCACATTCGTGTCTGTCAATACAAATAAATATATGGTTCAGGTGGTATTTACTTACTAACTAAAAAGAACACCGTTTAAAACCACCTATTCAATTAAGAAGCAAGAGTGTGGAATTTAATCCAAACCTAAAGTCACCCCAGCCCAAGGCGGAAGCCTAATCTGGAAAACAAGATGGCATATCCCAAACTAGACTAGTTGAAGCAGAGTGAACGTTCCTCTTTGCCTTCCTGTCTTTTAGAAATAATAAATGCACGCATATACAATTTACTATTCTGACCAGGTCCAGCCAGGTGCGCCACATAAGCTATAATAATACGCGTGAAGATTTAGAGAATGGAATGAATTGAAAACACATAGAAATTTGGAGGAGAATGACCTTCAAATAAGGATGAAGAGACTAGCCCTACTAGCTGAATTGGTGTGCTAGCAGAAGAGAGAGTGAGCTCCAAAAGTTAGGATATAATCATCAAAACTCACACTGCAATCTCATTGGCCCTCTGAAAGTGAGGGACCAATGAGAGTGCAGGCATAAATGAGTCAGCTCACTTAACATGCACAAAATTGGGTCATTCCAACTAAAGAACAAAAATAACACAGGGGGGGGGGGAAATTACACAACTAGACAACAGTCATCACAAATGGCCTTGACCAGACATACAACTAGATAAGAACAGGACACAAAAGCAAGAATATTCAAATTTGTTAAAAGATAAAGGTTTATTATGGGATAGATAGATAGATAGAATTGAGTTTATTATGGGATAAACAATAGGAAGCATAATCTCAAAATGTAGCCTGTGACAGTTTTTTTGTTGAAATGTAATGCGCAATTTAAAAAAAAAGTTTAAAAATTGAGTCAGAGGTTTGAACAGAGTTGCTTTGGCCACATTCAAGCCATCGAACGTGGCCAAAAGCAATTTTCAGGGAGGGAATTTTTAATCCTTGACCTACACCTGACTTGCAGCATAATAGTATTATGCTTGCAGTGACATGTTGATGATGTCACTGCTGCCAAATTTGCAATATTACTATTATTAAATTCATTTTTTTTAAATCTGTAAACACTAAATAAAATCTAAAAACTAAAAAAAATGTAAAAAAAATGAAAATAACTATTAAAATATAGTCAAAATAATTATTGTTAATTAATTACAAAAGCTGCAGTTGATTGAATTTTATTTTAGATGGATATTATGTCAAAAATGAGTTTCTTTGACTCAATTCACCATGTGTTTTCAATGCAATCGAATGCAATAGTCTGTCGAGCGTTCGCAGCGCCACCGTGGCAGAAAATGATACTAGCGGCCCTTAATGAAGTGAGACCACTATTCCTTCTTCACTATGATAAAACTAACACACTAAATCTGACTAAAATCTGACACAGACAAACACATTTGACCAGATAAACACACTATACTCTATTTATCATTTCGTGCGCGAAACTCCCATTGGTTAACGATCTAAATTGTACCGAAAGTATATATTGTGGCATCTTATTTTAATCCTCTAGTTGATAGATAGATAGAATTGAGTTTATAGACGCAAACGGCGACTTAGACCATACGTCTTTTAATCCCTAAATACTAATACCGACCTGTCAGTCCGTCCCTGGCTGAGGCGATCTGACTCGGATAGAAAGGATTTTGATTGGTTGTTGATGATGACGTCATATGCAAATGGCGCCCGAATTGTGTTTTTCCTATTCAAAAGGTATCCAAGTTCGTTTTTGGCCTAATACTTGCTTAAATATTATGTTCTGCACATCAAAAGATAGCCCTTTTGATGCTGAACATTCCTATCTACTTTGTTTTTAGATTTGGATTCATAAAAGTAGTTTTTTTTCTTTTTCCCGTTTCGATCGGGAACGGATCGGGAACGTTTCGTACGGTAGCCACGGGGATCGGGTTATAAAAAATCTCTAAATTCGAAAATTCAAAATTTGTCCAAAAATAATAAAACACATCATTTTGAAGCAAATTTTGCGCTGATTCTTTTGCGCTACTTAGTTTTTTGTTAATTTGATGTTAAACATAAGTTTTGGACGTTTTTCGAACCCAAGCACATGGGAACTTTTTCTACCATTCACCACAAGATGGCGATTAATAAATATATATTTCTGAATTAATGCTTATTTCTAATAAATTGTTTAGAAGAATTTGAATAAATTAAAAGTAACAATTAATTAAAAAACCAAAAATAGAACTGTTTTAAAAAAAGAATTTTCTAAAAATACCAAGTAAAACATTTAAAATTCAAACTTTATTATGCATTCACCATCTAAACTGACAGCAGGTTATGAAAAGACCTGTGTTTAGATATTGATTGTATCAAATTATTCTATTCCATTGGATTTCAATTAAAACTATTGATTTCTGATTTCATGAGCAATAAATTCATGAATGGTTTTTAATGGAATCCATAGGCTGAATTAAATTGGCCAAATAGAATTTCTATATATGTGAAAGTTCAGATTTGAAATAAAATCTGAATTTTACATGGATTAGAGATAGAATCCTATAATTGAAATGGGATTTATGTGAATTTAAAAATAATAAAAGAAATTAATAAAAAAAGAAATTTTAATGAAATTCAAGGTATTTTTTATTTGTATTTATTTGATTTGATTGTAAAGTTCCACGGGATTTGAGTATATTAATTAGGAGAGTTAATAATGGGATTTTGATTAAATAAATACATTTTAGCTCATTTGAAATTGCACCGGGTTTTGATTAGATTTGATTTTAATAGTCCACGGGTTTTGCATTTCAAGATGATGGAATTTAAATGTTAATTTAAATTTAAGGTTTA
>JH430746.1:4831-25157 GCA_000239455.1 Strigamia maritima | reverse complement strand
TCCTCTGCTACCATGTTGTAACTCAATTAAATTTAGAGGCAGTCTTCTCAAGATGTGTATTTATTTACTTTCTATTTATTTGAGAGTCAGCCTGTTTGACAAAGAAGCCAAACATGGCTGGAAGCTTCTTCTCTCTCAAAGTTTGAGTTTCTATTTTAAGAAAGGTGTGATGCTCATTCTTAGAGAATGAACATCATATACATTGTTTCTACAATCTTATGATTTCACTTAATTATTAACACAAAGTCATCACTTTATGAAATTGTTTCTAACTGTTAAATCAAATATAAATATTACCATAGCATTAACAAATGCCTATTATTTTGTATTAAATTAAATATTGATGGAATTTATGGAAACCTGATGTGCTTTCTAATATATGATAAATCTTTGTTCAACAGTCACGCGGTATTGTTGATGTGAAAAAAGAAAGGAGGCATATTGTTGTTGTACGTATGATAACTTCTTGGAATAAAAAACAGGAAATGCATGCAAGTTGCTGCTGAAATAGTGCCTATTTATAAAGTTTTTATTTATGGATAATCTAGTGAATGCGTGTGTTAACGTGCAGGTGCCAGTCTGCATGTGCTGAGTCCTTGGGAAGGATTTGACACGGCAGCGGTATATTGGAGTTATGGGCCTAATCCATCCGATCGATCATTAGGCCTAACACCAGCAAACATTGGTCCAATTATCAGTTGTATTTTCCCTCCGGTTTCATTACGCTCTCCATCTATCTCTTGTATCGTCCCAATACTTGGATCACTGTAGACTGGAAAATTGTAGTTTTCGTTATTTTTCTTTAGTTTCAGATACAGCTTTCCTTTGTGGACTAACCGAAAAGTTTCTAGTTTCAGTCCATCAATCCAGTCCATTCCTATTAGTAGACTGCAATGCATGTTGTCAACTATCGGTATATTCTGCATCAACTTGTTGAATCCTCTGCAATGAATTTCCGCTTCAGTGGTTTTGTGTATTGTAATGGCCCTGGCAAATACATGAAAACTCTTTGGGGTTTCATCCTTAATCTGTAGTCCCATCTTCTTGGCCTCTTCGTATCTGATGATGGTTATGTCTGCTTCGTCATCATAGTGGGCTGTAATTGGTTCATCATTAATCTTGGCTTTAACCATTAGCCGACTTGTTCAAATGATAAAAATACTTTCTTGTTCTCATTGTGTAGTACAGCATGTACTCCCTCTTTTGGCTTAGTTTTCAGTTTGGCTTCAGCTGTTGCAATAGCTCTGTATTTTTCAATCATCTCTTTACTGTGTGCTTTTTGTTCTGCAGTTCTCGTATCTGGATAGGGACAATCCTTTAACACATGATCCGTCTTTCGACATCTGTAACATGCAAACTTGTTTTTCTGTCCAGATCCCAAAATTGCAGCCGGTTTATCCATAGTATTGTTCCTTTCTCTACTCAGTGTTCCTGTGTTGAAGTTGGAATTTTTTTGTTCCAGTTTCTTGACTTCTGTTAGTCTTTCTGAGTTCCTTCTGTGCATGGCTTCATATATTTCATTCTCTTCAATATCCTTTTGTATGAACGCAAGAAGATCATCTAAGGTTGTTTTTGTTGTTTGCTTTACCCATTCCTTTAGCAGTTTCATTGGCAGTATTCGGTACAAAACTGATAAAAGCATGTCTTCATATCTGTCCAAGAAAACTTTCTCGTTTTCCAAACTTCTTATATGAATTATGCAACTATCATATACTTTTCTCAATGATTTGGTATTGTTTTCTCCTGTAAATACCGCTTGAAGTGTGAGAAGCTTTTCCATATGTGCATGAATAATCAGCCTCTCTCTTCCAAATCTATTTTTTAACAGTTCTATGGCTGTGCTGTAATTCTTGGTGTTCACCGTCAGTCCCTGTATTGTATATAATGCTGGATCTTCCAAAAGCGACTTCAAGTAGTTAAACTTGTCAATCGTCGAAATCTTCATGTTCAAGTGAACCGATGATGAAAATTGATCCCAAAATGATGACCACTCTATATATCTGCCATTGTACTTCGGGATTGTCAGTTTTGGTAACTTGACCTCTGAGACAGTCTCTTTGGTTCCTTTCATCGATAATAATTTCTTCATTTCAGTCTTTAATTGGTCGATCTGTTTCTGTATTCTTTCTTCCCATTCTGTAGTTCTTTCTTCTTTTATTATGTTTTCTTCTTCCTCTGTCAGACGCTTAACCAAATCGCCCAGTGCTGTCACTTGACTCTTAATACTAACTGGTGATGATCTTCCTGAATGCAAATCCTTTAGTTGATTCAAGTTATCAATGATCAGGAGTCTTATTATATCTTCTTTATTGCATCCGCTATGTGAGATGTCCCTTACATTTAATTCTCCTTGTAATGAGTGCATGGTGAATCTGTTTAAGTCTCCTGGTTCTGTCCAATTCATTGCTGATCGTAATTCCATTCAGTATCAATAATTCGCTTATAATATATAATATAATGCACCATATAATACTTACAATAACAATATAGTATAATAACCTATTCAGTATCAGTAAGTCACTTATACCACCTATAATAACAGTATCAGTAAACCGCTTATAATTATATTACAATATTCAACAAATGATAAAGTATAATATTATTATTAACATTATTATTACCATTATTAATATTAACATAATATTATCACAATATTCAATAAATTCAATAAAGTGTAACAGTACTCATCTAATAAATTACAACAGTACAGTTCAGTATAGTAACCTATCCAATAAATTGCAATTTAACATACCGTATTTTGTCGATTAAAGGCCGCGGCCTTTATTACAAATTGCGGCCGAGGGGTGCGGCCGTAATTCGAGGGCGGCGTTTAAATCGTTTGCCGTAAATTGTGTTTCATGTACGCAACTTTTTAAAGTTAAAAACAACTTAAAAAGTTGCGTACATGAAACGAACGTACGTACGTTGCGTTTAGCTATGCAAACGTATTAAAAACGTTTGCATCTACTGTATATATACTCTGTATAGTAGAGAAAAAACCATTGTGAAATCACTTTTGATCTTTTCTACCACACAGAGTAAATATACAGTACTTGCAAACGTTAATACATTATTTCGAATGTAATAATGTAAGTTTATTTATCAGTTTTGAAGTAATGTATTAAATATACATTACTTCAAAACTGATAAATAAACTTCGAATAATGGCCGCAGCCGTAATTCGAGTGCGGCGTTTATTTTGAATTACAGCCGAGGGGCGCGGCCGTAATTTGAGGGCGGTCTTTAATCGACAAAATACGGTACTTATATAGTACTCATATATATAACACACATTATATGTTATTTATCGTTTTGTTTATATTATTTATGGTATGTTCTTATAATATAACAGCTCATCCAAAAACTTATAACTTATAACAAGTACAACGACTTATTCAATAAATTACAGATATATAATAACTTATATTAGATCAATGAGTATCAATAATATAATAATTTCACACTTAAATGCGCAATTATAACAGCAAATAATAGTGAATATCAAGAAAAATTGCAGATATCGGTATCAGTTGACTCTTGCAATTATCAAGCTCTCTTGTATCCAGTAGATCTGATGATAAATATATCTGGTGTATTCAGTAGTTGCACAGTATATCCAGTGAATCCAGTAATTGCAAAATATATCCAGTGAGTCTAGTAGTTGCACAATATATCCGGTAAATTCAGAAGTTCCACAGTGAATCCAGTAAATTCAGAAGTTGCACAGTGTATCCAGTAAATTGAGTGATAACTGCATACATATATCCAGTAAATCCAGCAATAACTGCTCACATGTATCCAGTAAATCCAGTAATGAATGCACGCATATATACAATGATGAATGCATACATATATCCAGTAAATCCAGTAAAGACTCGTTCGTTAGTCCTAATAGTTCTACACAGCAATTAGTCCTATTAGTCCTACATACGTTGGTGTTCTTTTTCTCAGATGTTGTCTATTTAATTCCAGTTCTTCTCCAAATTCTTGAAATGCAGCTTGTTCACTTTGTGTCGACCGCGCCAAAATGTGAGCTTCTGTGTGGGTTTTGCTTGATGAATCCACAAGATCCATAAAATAAAACATATTCTTTATTCCCTGACTTATTTCTGACCTCTGTTCTACATTTCTCTCTCTTTTCAACTGTTTCCATCACAACCGTTTCTATCGCTATTTTTACAATTCCTCTCTCTTAACAGTAAGTCTCAACAAACAAAATGCAAGTTTCAATCTTAAATCAATTAAAACAATCAAAGATACATGTTTTGATCTTAAGTCTAATACAAACACCTCACAATGGTAATGTTGGAACCAAAGACTAATGAAAAAGACAACATAATGTCTACAATAACTGCTACTATAGAAGAAGAGAATCAAAGAATTCAAAATGAAGCAGATAAGTGTCATATACATCGGGCAAATATTAGGACCAGAGATGAAAGAAGAAGAAGAAGAAAGTTCTAATCATATTGGGGAAAAAAGCATGTCATTAGAAAAAGAAATAAATAACAAACTAAATTTAGGACACATCTCAACTAGAAGGAAAAATATCAAAAGCATGGTTCAGACTGGAATTGTCTAGAACGATGCAAAAACATTTTTGATATTGTTGTGTTTAGAAGAATGTTTATGAGATGTTCACACAACAATGTGTAGAGTATATAAAGGATGAAATGTAGAATTATCATCATAAACCACTGAAGAAGACTGGCGAACAGTCGAAAGGTCTATGGTAGATAGAATCACAAAAGCAGCGCAACTGGCGATGCCGCCAAATAAACTGGCCGTCAAAGCGATCAGATCGACAATGCAACGGCCAAGTAAAAACACATTTCGGCGAAAATCACACACTTCACTTTACTTGGCCCTTTCCTGCCTGTTAGACACGGTTGCATTCAGTATGCTTGTGGTGTTTTTTGTGTTTGTTGTACATTACTTGTGAGGCTCTTATTAGGGATTACGTGGTGTGTGTGATTGCTTTTGTTGAGTTTTTGCTGTTGTGGTTTTGTTTGGGGATGTGGTTTTAATTTTTGGCGTTTGCTGGAGTCTGTGTTGGGTTTTGTGGGCGGTGGGTTTGTGATAGCATGTATGGCTGGTTGTCTTTTTTGATAGTGTGGGTGTATATACGTGGGTGTGGTTGTTGTTGCTGGAGATTGTGGTGTGTGGGTTGTTGCAGTTTTGTTTTGGTTTCCGGAGCATTTGTTGCTGATGGTGTGGTTTGTGTTGTGTTTGTGGATGTCGTTGGTGCGTGTCACATGGTGTTTGTGGATGTGGTGAATTTGTGTGGTTTGAGTGGTACCAAGTGGAGTGAAAAGTTGGAAAAAAAAACGTTTTTCCAAAACTCCAAATTTCTATGTTCGGTTTTCCTTCGATAATTCTGCGATGCTTCGTCAGATCAAGACGGGACACACCAAAAAATGCGCCTTGAAATTGTCTACAAGATGAGTCTAAATACGTGATGATTAGGCTTATGGTGCGCTTCGTAGGAGCGATTGAAGTGCGCGATGCGTCAATCGCGAGTATGGACCGGTGTTGACTCCAAAACGATGTGGCCGCGTGAGTACGCTTATAATGCCATAATAAAAGCGATTTATAACTTAAAATAACTCACTAATAAGTCCATAACATGATGTGAAATTGGAAGCATATTTAATAGCAGCCATCTTGGCCATGGATACAATAAGAAGTGACAACATCACAGCATAGTCTCAAAACAGGTGAGATCAATCAATCACAAATGATGACACATTTGCTCCAAAAATGAATCCAGTGTGGCAAATGATATCTGTGTCATCAAATATGCTTTTAGCATTAAATATAAGATTTGAGCTGCTTGCACAGATCAAGAAATCATACAATAAAGTAATACACACTGTGATATAAAATAGAAATTGATCATTTCAATCCAATTTGTAAAATTAATAAAGCACATTAATTTATAATCAATTCCATGACAAAGGAACGGGTTGTTTATTACATACTAACATTCGCCCCTTTAAACATCCGTTACTTCGTAGGAAATAGACCACAAACCATTTTGACACCATGTCATGGCAGATGCCAAAACGCTTCACAAGGTTACCATGCACCCGGTCGCGACCGATAGGTTACGGTTCTGCAGCATGGCCAGACGGTGCATAGCTCCTGCATATCATAGTCGTACCACGGCACGGTACCATGGTGTGGACTATTAAGTCATACACGGGTGAGAGAACTGAAAACATTTCCGCATAATTGCCTTAATTTTTTGCCGGATATCCACTTTGTGAACATGTCTGCCATGTTGGACTCACCGGGAACTTTACATAGCTGAAAATAGTTTTTCTCATACCAATCACGTAAAAAGTAATATCTTATGCGGATATGCTTAGTCTTACTGTTCTCAATATCATTGCTTGCGAAATGGATCGAAGATAGGGAATCGGTGTGCACTACTGGAACATTTATATAATTAAATAAAATGCAATTCTCAAACAAAGTCTCAATCCAGTATGCCTCTTTAATGGCATGTGCTAATGCAAAAAAACTCCGATTCCATGGAGCTGCAAACAACGACGCTTTGCTTCTTGCAGCCCCACGCGATAACCGCTCCACCAAGATATATTAAATACCCTCCAAAGCTTTTACAACCCACCAGATCGGTGGCCCATGAAGCATCCGAATACAAAAACAAACTTATTTTTACAAATGTTCAGGTCAATACGATAATCTTTAGTATTGACAACATACTGCAATATTTGCATCAAAGCTTTAACGTGTTTGAGAGAATGTCGGGTATTAAATTGACATAAAAATATAGTTGAATATAATATCTGGCCTAGAGCGTGAAGCCAGAAACATGAGGCTTCCTACAAGGCTTCTGTAAGGAAATCTTCATCCAGTTCGCAATCTTTAGGTTCTACTAATGTGGTACCAACTGTCACGGGAACCTTAATTAAGTTGTTCGGCACAATTGAGACTTTTGTGCCAATTGCTCAATATAACTGGATTGGTGTATCTCTAACTTGCCATCTGATCTAGTAAACTCAACTCCTAGGAGTTTTGAACACAGGACCCAAGTCTACAATATTAAAATGACTGTTTAAGCCTTCAATTAGCTTGTTTTTAACGATGTCAGACTGCAAAAAGGACCATATCGTCAACATACACCTCCTTGCCAAAAAAATGGAACAGGTACTTTTTTCCAGTCAGAAAAATAAAAATTTCTTAAAAGCTGTAATACTGACAGACAAATGATTTTAAGAGGATTAATAGGAATGGTAGAGCTATCATTTTGTGTAAAATTTTTGAAGATTGATTAAGTAGTTACTGAGAAAAAACCACCAAAATCAGGTTTTTGCAATTTTGACAATATCTCGAGAAATGTTGAAGATAAAATTAAAAATTAAACTGATCTAGGATGTTCAATTTCTTGGGCAACTTTTCTAAATTGGATGTATGGGTTTTCAAAAAAATCATTACGACCAGAATTCTTGATGAATTAAGCCATACATCCTGGGTGTGTTAGAGGTATGTACGCAGTTAAACATCTTGAAGTATCATTGGATTTGGAATAAAATTCTGGTCATTATGACCAGAATTTTTTGAAAATTTTGATTGTTGACAACCATTACATAGCTCCATTATGACTTTTTTTGAGGGCTTCGAAGACCCATACATCCAATTTAGAAAAGTTGCCCAAGAAATTGAACATCCTAGATCAGTTTAATTTTTAATTTTATCTTCAACATTTCTCGAGATATTGTCAAAATTGCAAAAACTTGATTTTGGTAGTTTTTAATTCTGTTCTCAGTAACTACTTAATCAATATTCAAAAATTTTACACGAAATGATAGCTTTACCATTCGTGTAAATTTTCTTAAAACCATTTGTTTGTCAGTATTTCAGCTTTTAAGAAATTTCCATTTTTCTGACTTTAAAAAAAGTATTTGTGCCATTTTTTTGGCAAGGAGGTGTAGATCAGGATAATAGCTTTTACTCCGTAAGAATACACACAATTAAAACCCCTAACTTTTTTAAATCCAATCTTATTTAAGGCGCCATTAAGCGTTTGGTACCACATGCGTCCTGACTGGTGAAGGCCATACAAAGCCTTTGTCAAATACCACACAGTCAGGACGCATCGAAGACACATCTTTAGGCATCTCCATATATATCGGATAATCCAACTTACCATACAAGTAAGCACACTTTACGTCCAGATGGACGTCCACCCAGCCTCGTAACACAACAAGGAGGCAGAGGAACAGCCTTACTAATACAAAATTGACTACAGGACTGAAAACTTCTTTGTAGTCAATCTCATATATTTGCCGAAATCCCTGCGCTACAAGACGGGCACAATAACGTACAATAGCCCCTAATGCATTGCGTTTAAGTTTAAAAATCCATTTGCTTCCGAGTATGTGCAAATGATTTGGACGCGGTTTTACTTCAAATACACTGCGTTCTTCGAGAGTATCGAGTTCTTCACACATAGCGTCTATTCATTTCTCCTTTTCTGGAGACATCATAGCCTCTTCGTATGTGCTAGGTTCTTTAATATTGGCACAATACACTTGGACAGCAAATGTTTCACTACTACCACTCGTATCGTTACCGCTCGTAACATCTGGCACGCAAGTTGGATCATCATTGTCAATAGTATCAGTTTCGGAATGATCAATGCTCGTGGTATCAATTTGTGTCTGTGTGGGTTTCCAATTATATTCATAGGGTCATAACGGACTTTTAAAAAATCACGACAAAATCTTCCACTTCAGGTCTGCTTCTAAGTGGTCTTGCTCTATCCGACCCATAAAAGTACACATCCCACTGCCCTGCTGTGGTCCCTGTTTGTCTTTGGACTTCCTCCCGCTCCCAACCTGGTTTATTAGGAAGTAATTTCCTAAATGCCACTCTACTCGGTTTAGATGCAATTGGCTGGGACGTTGGTGGGACAGTTCTCTTTCTTGTAGTAACAAACTGGGGTGGGGGCGCTGTACTACGCACATAATCTTGTACAAACCATTGTCAAGCTTCCCAACACACAAACTATTTCTTGCACGCTTGGTATAAATTTGCAACAATTCACCAAAGAAATGAATATGGCACTTTGCACGTGCTACCTTACCCAATAAAATTAAATTGCGTCGAAAACCTTTAACGTAATACACATCATTCAATACAATTTCATTTTGAACACCATTTACAGTCACAAACAACACCACACTTCCTTTTCCAGTAATAGTTGCACCGCCTTCGCCGAGTTCCAATTTCATGGGTTGCACGGTATTATAACTGAAAAACATGTCGCGTTCACCACAGACATGATGCGATGCACAACTATCTAGATACCACTCACAAACTCGGGTGTTGATTGAAGCACTGCAAACAGCTGGGATAGTAGACATACACGAGTCACTGACGACATTCGCAAACCACGCTGACTTCGCGGACTGGCTTTCCGGCGGAGCTTCTGGCGCTCTACGTCCCCGGCGACGTCCACATCCACGTCCTCGAGGCTGTTGTCCACCACGCTGTGCTTTGGGTTGGCCGCAATCCCTTGAAAAGTGCCCCGGTTGGCCACAATTGTAACAGATAGTTGACTGCAACCATGCATTGTTGGAATTGGATGCTGAATAACGCTTAGTCGTACTCATCGGCCTAGTAGACTGCTCCTTTTGGCTTGACAACAATGCAGCAGCTGATTCCAGATTTTTCTGGCTATTGGCAACCAGTCGACGTCGGTTGCATTCCGCCAAGAGCGCTGTAGTAACTTTTGTTGTTAAGGGTGATGACCTTGACACCTAAGGACCTGAATATGCCTATATAGTTGAGAAAATATGCAAATCTGCAGTGGAAGTCTTTTGGCATGTTTCTTCAAAGTGGGAAAATTCTTTTCTTATCTCAGCTCGCGAAAACGTCCGTATCTTTCCAACCGTTAGTCCAATTGTAATGCCGTGAACGCCATCGTGTTCCTCGTGTTTTTCCGCTTTAGATGCATATAAAAACTTTGTCCAACTATGCCTAAATGTCCTTGGAAAATGCAAGAGATGTTATGGAAAATTCCACTAACTCCAAAATGGCGGTCCGTTGCCAAAATGGCGATATCTCGTGAACCGTTGGGCCTACGATGATGAAATTGGGATGGTTGGATGCGCCTGGCCAGTGCGCTTCGAATGGTGCCTGTTTCAGCCTTGTAGCATTAAAACTCGTCGAGTTATTTAGCAAGAACCGGAACCCCACAAAAACCTACAAAATGTAATAAATGTTATTTATGAAAATGAAACACTGTCTGTAAAAATAACATGTAAGGTTTATTTGTGATAAGGAAACGAGGACCAGCTCAGGTTAGACTACTGTGAACCAGTCATGTCCATCTAGAGCAAGTGCCTCTACAAAGTTCAGTTAAGACTTATATAACCTCTTGTCACATGGTAGGAACATGTGACAAGCACAATGTAGAATACAAGCCAAGGCAAGGCAGTAGATGAGACACATTGCTACTGACACTACTGCCATCTCTTGGCAAAATTAACAACTGAAATGTCAAAAGCATTGCCATTACATCAAGATAAATATGGCAATGCATGAAATATATCTTATATATTATTCTGAACACTAAAACAGTTATAATTAAGACTTTCATACACTTCTAGCAATAGGGGCATAAAACAACTTAAATTCCCATACCTTTGGAAATATAAAAACATAACTTAAGAAGTTAAACAAACAACTTTAATTTAACATATACTAACAACTTTCTCATACGTGAACCGATCCTTTTGCCATTGGTAAATTGCTTGCACCTGGTTTTCATATTCTTTACGAATCCGACTTATGAGTAAGTATGCCTTAATTGAATTCTCTGGTTTGAGTTTGTCATTTGCTGCAGCAAGGTCATCCTCGGCCTTATCCAATCTGCTTATAAACGAGTCGAGCTCTTCACCGTCATCACGGCGCATACAATAAAATGAGCGATGTTTTACTGGTGATTGAGCTGGGCTGATTTAGCGTCAGCGTCGCTGATTTAGCGTCAGCGTCGCTGATTTAGCGTCAGCGTCGCTGATTTAGCGTCAGCGTCGCTGATTTAGCGTCAGCGTCGCTGATTTAGCGTCAGCGTCGCTGATTTAGCGTCAGCGTCGCTGATTTAGCGTCAGCGTCGCTGATTTAGCGTCAGCGTCGCTGATTTAGCGTCAGCGTCGCTGATTTAGCGTCAGCGTCGCTGATTTAGCGTCAGCGTCGCTGATTTAGCGTCAGCGTCGCTGATTTAGCGTCAGCGTCGCTGATTTAGCATTAGCAAAATTAGTCTTGTGAGGCCAACACTGAGAACTTGCAATGCTACATATCTTCTGTTATCAAGAGAAAAACATTTATGAATATGCATTTATGAAATTAGTGTTAATATAAGGTATGTTTTTGAAAAATGATATTTTTATTTAATTTAATTAAATTTTATTTCTTAATTTTTGTTTTTAGTAGAAAAATTACATTTTGATATTTTTGACATTTCGGCATTCAATATTTCGGCATTCAATATTTTGTCTGAATTCTATTTTTTAAAGTAGCACAATTAATTATCTTTGGAACTCAAAAATGATAGCACCAATTTGTTCACGTAGTTGAATAGGTAGTATTTAATGGACATTTTTATGGTGTTATTAAAAATAAACTGTTTATCTTAGATTAAAGTTGGGGGCGTCGCGATCGCACTGATCAAAATGGACGCATGTTTTTTGACTGCATTAAGTGGTGTTAGATGATAGATAACGACAAATTAAAAGATTGAGTATCGTTTCCAGCAAGTTAGAGGAGTTGTCACAGTATTTTGGTCTATGGTCGCGATTTGTTTTGGTTGGTTAGGCTTAGTGGAGTTCAAGAGGATTGCTGTCGGGTGGTGTCACTCAAGGTGAGTGACGCCTATCTGTGAATACGATAGTTTTAATTTTTGTAGATATTACCTGATTTGTTTTTGTTTTGCTCGAATTGCCAACAAACATGACACACCTAAAGAGAAGGATATCAGGAAGAAGTGGGACCAGCACCAGGATGTGCTCAGACCATCGACACGGATGCAGCGATCCCCACCAAAGAACCCATTAAAGCGGCTGGTGGTGTCCTTCATCAACGTCAACTCTGATCGTCTGTCAAAAACCCTGGGCTACTAGACAAGCACGGTAACGCACTACTCGCCCGAGTGCATACGCTTCAACTTAAAAATTCAACGACTTTCACGAATAGTCTTTCCTTTCGATAGTTCGACCTTTTCATAGACTTTTCGTTCTTTAAACGTAGCTAATTCTTCGTTTATCGTCTTCCAGTCATTCACCTATGGTGACTTTATGGTTTCTTTGTAGTTTGGCATAGTAAAATGTACCTGCTTCTGTGCCTCTTTAGGCTTAGCTTCACCGGCTGATTCTAAGTAATCAAACTCAGGACGACAATCTATGAGAGCAAAATTAAATTTCCTGTCCTCATAAACTAAGTTATTTGCCTTACAATATGCTTCAATTTCTTCCTTAGATCTAAGACGCTTTCCTGCAGTAGGATGGTAATAGACATCAACTCTCTTTCCCGCTGATACAACCCCTGTCCACATATGTTCTTCACATCTCCATTGGCAAAATATTGAAGAACCTCCAATCAACGCCACGGAAAATTAACTTCTTGGTGAATAACATTAGATAACACTGGTTCTGCATCCTCAAAATCTAGATTAGATGCATGTGGCTCATCCAGTCATGGAGAAGATGAACTGCTAACTTGTCTTCTCAAACTCGACTGTCTTGGAGTAGTCAAATATTTGAGAGCATCTGTCAATCTCTCTCCATGGTCTGCAATCGTTGAATCAGATGATGCATGGGACACAGGCACATGAGGCACACCCATTGGTGAATAAAGGATAACCGGACCAGATGACTTAGCAGCCAACTGCTCAGGTAATGATGGACTCAAACTCGTAAGACCAGGAGGACCTGGCAATGATGCAATACTTAAAACATCATCGTTATTGATTGTTGTGGGATACGTTTGGCCAGGACCCACGAGCACCGTAATGGTGAAGAAATTGGTGGAAATCAAATTTTTGCAATTTTTGAAACTTTTGATTTTGGATGGAAAATCCGAAATTGCTCGGCGGGACCCGGTGGCCCGGCTGCGGCCAAAAGTATACGCGATTCCCGTCGACCCAAAAGTTGGCCCTAAATATGGTTCTGAGCGCTCCGGCGATAGGCTGGCTGTGTTCCTCGTACCTTGTTTGGTATCTGGCAGTAATTTCACAATTTTTGCCTAACTGGTACGCACTGGTCATCGAAAATACTACTATGAGGTGAAAACCAAAAATGCACCTAATGATGCTTTGCTGCGGTACAATGTAGGGAGTTCGCGCTGAATTCCAGCCGCATGTGGGACGAACGGCTTCTGGCTGACGTACGTGAACTTCGATTCCCGCACTATGTCTCGGAATCGGCGACGTGACTCTGCGTACTTTTTTGGTCGCGTAAAGGCTCTCGGCTGCCACAGACAAACTCCTTATATGCCGCAAGTGAATTAATACATGTAATTTCGAGAAAACTCACTCTTAAACGGTCCAAACATGTAAAACAACTTGTTTATTCACAGGAGCACTTCACAGGCGCCATCTTGGCTGCACCTGGGCAGGAAGTAGAAGGCCCGGAAAAATTGTAGTCTCGGGCTGAATAAAAGCATTAAATCATTTCTAAAAATAGCCACTCATCACCTAGGTGATGGAAATGCTTTGTAAAATAAAGAACTGATGTCATACATCTAGACCACTTGACATGCAGTTCTCTAAAAGGAGAAATGACAAACAAATGGACCAAATTGGTGCAGAAAATACATGAAACCAAAACTACCAATTTGGTAAACTGGCCAAGATCATTAACTACATTAATAATTCCAAAATAACTGTTAATGATCAATAATTGCCAAAATGAATTGGCAAGGATAGAGATAGGGTGATTAGCATATAACAATATTTTAAATGCCTAATTGGCAATTATTATTACACGGGCCTTTGTTATAAATACAAAAAGGATCAGAGCTGTGTTATGACAATCTCTGACATAAACAGCCATAATTGGGGTGAAATCACATGTTGGATTTACTAAACACCTACATTTGCCCCTTTAAATCAAACATGTGTTACAATTAAACAACAAACACTGTGGCACCATATAATGAATTTATCATACGGTGCCTTGGAGGTAAAAGACACTACTTGGGTAACTGGATGAACACAGAACCACACAACATTTTAATTCTATCACTAGACACCCACTTGGTGAAAATGTCGGCTACATTATATTCCCCTGGAACTTTGGCTAAACGGAAATACCTTTTTTCAAACCAGTCCCTCAGAAAGAAATACCTTATTCGAAAATGCTTGGTTTTTGTGTTCTCCGTGTCATTGCTTGTGAACTGAATAGATGAAAATGAGTCTGAGTGAATTCACACAGCTGAACAACAAACAATTTTCAAACATGCAGCTGATCCAATAGCCTTCTTTTGCTGCATATGATAATGCAATATACTCTGCCTCCATTGGGCTGCATGCGATGACAATCTGCTTCTTGCAGCCCCAACTGACAGGACATCCTCCCATGTACAGCATGTACCCACCAAAACTCTTACATCCTACCAAATCGGTAGCCCAAGATGCATCACAATACATGTGCATGCTTTCATCAATGCAACTGCTCAGATTAATGCAGTAATCTTGGGTGTTCACAACGTATTGCAGAACTTGCAATAGACACTTGACATGTTATGAAGAATGGCGAGTATTAAACTGGGACAAATAGCTTGTTGAATACAGGATGTCTGGTCTCGTCCTTGAGGCCAAAAACATCAAAGAGCCAATTAGATTCCTGTAGGGGAAATCAGACTCAACCTTTGAGTCTTTACAAGCAGTAAGGGTTGTCCCCACCGTAATTGGCACCTTGATGAGTTTGTTAGACACCACTCGGTAACCCTCTGCCAGTTTCTTAATAAACCCAGATTGGTGGAGCAACAGGTGTTTGTTATCACGCTTAAATTCAACACCTAGTAAATTGGTGACTGGGCCTAGATTTACAATTTAAAGTGCTGGCCCAGGGCTTCAATTAGATCCTTTTGGACTGTTGCATCTTTAGCAAACAGGATCATGTCATCAACATAGACAAGAAGGATGGTCTGTGTACTGTAAGAGTACACGCAATTAAAGCCACAAACACGCTCAAAACCAATCTGCCTTAAGGCAGTATTGAGAGTTTGGTACCACATGCATCCTGACTGGTGGAGGCCATAAAGGGCTTTGATTAAATACCACACACAGTTAGGGCGCTTGGTTGAGACACCTTTAGGTAGCTCCATGTAAATTGGAAAGTCAAGTGAACCGTATAGATACGCACACTTGACATCCAAGTGACCATCGGACCACTCATGCAGAACAACCAATAAGCAAAAGAACAAAGTGACCAGCACAAAGTTGACTACAGGGCTAAAGACCTCATTATAGTCAATATCTTGTATCTGCCTAAACCCTTGGGCTACAAGGCGTGCCCGGAACCTGACAATAGCATCTTGTGCGTTGCGCTTGAGCTTGAAAATCCACTTATTTCCAAGGATATGGCTATGGCTTGGCTGGGGCTTAATTTCAAAAACTGATCTTTCCTCAAGAGTATCTAGCTCATCGGCCATAGCTGCCTTCCACTTGTCACTCTCAGGTGACAACATAGCCTCCACATAGGTAGACGGCTCTTGCACCTTAGCGCAGTAAACACGCGCAGAATAAGTCTCTGCTTCTTCATTGTCAGTTTCTGGTTCAACCTCTGCATCTCTTGGTTGTTCAACGTTATCATCACTGTCTGAATCCACAGCATGGGTGGGATTGAAGTCGTACTCGTCTGCTTTGTACTTGACTTTCAAATTAGTCTCACAGTATGCCTTAACATCTGACCTGCTACGCAGGGCTGTGCGCAATCACTAAATACTAATACCGACCTGTCCGTCCCTGGCTGAGGCGATCTGACTTTTATGGAAACGATTGTGATTGGCTGTCGGCGATGACGTCATATGCAAATGGCGTCCGAATTGTGTTTTTCCAATTCAAAAGTAGCCAAGTTCGTTTTTGGCCTAATATTGGGTTAAATAGTGTGTTCTTGGCATCAAAAGATGCCCCATTTTATGCTGAACATTCCTATCTACTTTGTTTTTTGATTTGGATTGTTAAAAGTTGTTTTTTTTCGATTTTCCCGTTTTGATCGGGAACATTTCGGGTACGCTTCGTACGGTAGCCACCGGGGTCAGGTGATAAAAAATCTCAAAATTCGAAAATTCAAAAATTGTTCAAAAATAATAAACCATACATCATTTTGAAGCAAATTCTGCGCTGATTCTTTTGCGCCACTTAGTTTTCTCAAAATTTGATGGAAAATATAAGTTTTGGACGTTTTTCGATCTCAAGCACATGGGAATTTTTTCCACCATTCACCACAAGATGGCGACTAATAAATAATATAATCTAAATTAATGCTTATTTCTAATAAATTGTTTTAGAAGCATTGAATGAATTAAATGTAACAATTAACTCCAAAACCAATAAGGAAACTGTTTTAAAAATAAATTTTTCCAAAATAAGCAAGTAAAACATTTAAAATTCAAACTTTATGAATCATTCATCATCTAAACTGACAGCAGATTATAAAAGGACCTGTGTTTAGATATCATATGAAATTATTCTATCCCATTGGATTTCAACTGAAACTATTAGATTTCTAATTTCATGCATAATAAATTCATGAATTGTATGAATTCTATGGTTTTAATGAAATTCATAGACTTAATTAAATTGGCCAAATGGGATTTCTATAAAAAGTTCAGATTTGTAATGAAATCTGAATTTTACATGGCTTTCAGATAGAATCCTATTATTGAAATAGGATTTATGCAAATTTGAAAGGTAAAAGAGAAGATGAATTTAAAATAATTTTGTGGGATTTAGGCATTTTTATTTCTATTTATTAATGTGATTTTAATGTTTCACCGGGTTTTGATAAGATTTGATTTGATTTTAATGTTCCAATATGACCAATATATAATTTGACCATTGATAAACACTACATTCTTACATTCCATTGCAGAATGGAATGCAGTCTTACATTAATCAAAAAAATAGGTCAAAACACAAAGACCACAGGTTTTTACACTTTTAATGTTCCACGGATTTAGAGCAAAGTTGTGCTGCATGATAACACTTCTGTTTGTAATCTGTCAATAATTTTTTTGAGATTTAATAGGATTTGATATGATTTAAATAATAATTAATTAATTTATTTGTATTTATTTGATGTGATTTTAATGTTTCACCGGGTTTTGATGAGATTTGATTAGATTTTAATGTTCCACGGGATTTGAGTATATTAATTAGGAGATTTAATAATGGGATTTGATTGAATAAATACATTTTAGGTCATTTGAAATTGCACCAGGCTTTGTTTAGATTTGATTTTAATAGTCCATGGGTTTTGCATTTCAAGATGATGGAATTTAAATGTTAATTTAAATTTAGGGTTTAAGTTTAAGTTTGATTAAGATTTTCTTCCACCGGTTAAAGCGGCATTGCGTAGCGGAACAACGCATGAGAACAGTGACCCACTTCTGTTTGTAACCTATCAACAATTTTTAGAAGATTTAATGGGATTTGATGTGATTTTAATAAAAATTAATGGGTTTGGATAAGATTTGTTTCACCGGGTTAGAGCGGTCTCTGACCTATAATAAATCTAATATGAACAAACACATTTGACCATTGATAAACACTACATTTGTATATTCCATTGCAGAATGAAATACAGTCTTACAGTATCAAAGAATTGATCAAAAACGCAAAGACAAAGCGCTACAGATACATAGATAGAATTGAGATTTTAACGAAATTCAATGGGATTTCAACAAAATTTAACGAGATCTCGACCAAACTGGGTTCCTAACGTCTTGGTTCCAAATTCCAAAACTCATTTTTTTTAAGTTTAAAGCATTTTATTTTATTTTATTTCTAGAATTTTTCACTTTTTTCTTTACTAATACGAAATAAATAATAATAACACATAATAAATAATAATACATAATAAAAATAATACCTAATAAACCGTGGAATTTCCAGGTTTTGAGTATATTACTTAATGTTCCACAGGTTTTGAGTATTCTACTTAATGTTTTGAGTATATATTTCATGTTTCACAGGTTTAGAGCGGAGTTGCGCTGCATGAGAACACTGACCCACTTCTGTTTGTAACCTGTCATGTCAATAATATAATGTCAATAATTTTTTTGAGATTTAATGGAATTTGATGTTATTTCAATAAAAATTAATGGGTTTGGATAAGATTTGTTCCACCGGATTAGAGCATAGATAAGATACATACTAAATATGACCAATATCAATCTGACATAGACAAACACATTTGACCATTGATAAACACTACATTCGTACATTCCATTGCAGAATAGAATGCAGCATTACATTATCAAAAAATTGGTCAAAAACACAAAGACGGGAAAGAGAAGCAAAAAAGAAGAAAAGACATAACCCAAGGACCCATTAGCACCACTGCAGCGGAAAAACAAAGTGCTACCATGGGCAACCCAGGAGAGATCACGAGGAGGCTGGGCTTGGAAGTTTTCTCTCCCAGCAATGCATGAGAACACTGACCTACAACTTCTGTCAACAATTTTTAAGAGATTTAATGGGATTTGATTTCAAAAAAAATTAATAGGTTTGGATAAGATTTGATGTAATTTAAATGTTACGGGATAAGATTTAAGAGGGATTTCAACAAGATTTTACGAGATTTTCTAGAATTTTCACTTTCTGCACTCAATAATAATAATACATGATAAATAATAATACATAATAAACCGTGGAATTTCCACGGGCCTTCTAGTCACTAAATACTAATGCTGACCTGTCTGTCCGTCCCTGGCTGAGGCGATCTGACTTTTATGGAAACGATTGTGATTGGATGTTGGCGATGACGTCATATGCAAATGGTGCCCGAATTGTGTTTTTCCAATTCAAAAGTAGCCAAGTTCGTTTTTGGCCTAATACTGGGTTAAATTCAATGTTCTTGGCATCAAAAGATAGCCCTTTTGATGCTGAGCATTCCTATCTACTTTGTTTTTTGATTCGAATTGTTAAAAGTTGTTTTTTTTCATTTTCCCGTTTCGATCGGGAACGTTTCGGTAACGGTTCGTACGGAAGCCACCAGGTGGCGTCCGAATTGTGTTTTCAGTCAAAAACGATTCGAACTGCGAAATATTGGCCAAAAATTATGAAACACATCATTTTGAAGAAAATTTTGTGCTGATTTCAGATCGGAACATAGTTTTTTGATTTAAAGAAAGAAAACATGATTTTTGGGCGATTTTCGATCCGGAAAGCATGGGAATTTATTTTTTCATTCCTTGCCAGATGGCAATTAATATATTATATTTTATTATATAATATATTATATTATAACATAATATATTCTAAATTAAATGCTTATTTTTAATAAATGTTTAAATAAACATTTCAAATGTGAATTTCACATCAAATCAAATGGGATTTCACTGAAACTTTGATTTGACAATAGAATTTATGTGATTTGAACAAGAAAAGAATAAAAAAGGAATTTTGTAGGATTTAAGTATTTTTTATTTGTATTTATTTGATGTGATTTTAATCAATAAGCTAAATATATTTTTGCTCATTGTTTGAATGAAATTGCACCGAGTTTTGATGAGATTTGATTGGATTTTAATCTTCAACGGGTTAGATAGATAGATAGAGTTGAGTTTATCGATGACTTAGGCCATATACGTCTTTTAATCTGACATACTGAAACTGACATACTGAAACTGACATACTGAAACTGACTTACTGAAACTGACATACTGAAACTGACATACTGAAACTGACTTACTGAAACTGACATACTAAATCTGAACAATATAAATCTGACACATTTGACCATTGATAAACACTACATTCGTACATTCCATTGCAGAATGGAATGCAGTCTTACATTATCAAAGAATTGGTCAAAAACACAAATAGGGGGTTTAGAGCAAAGTTGTGCCACATAGAACACTGACCCACTTCTGTTGGTAATCTGTCTATAATTTTTTTGAGATTTAATGGAATTTGATGTGATTTTAATAAAAATTAATGGGTTTAGATGAGATTTGTTCCACCGGATCAAAGCGGCGCTGCCCAGCGCAGCGGAGCGGAGCAACGAATGTTGCACGGAATGTTGCACGAATGTTGAACGGATTTTGAATTTTAAGATGATGGGATAGATAG
>JH430743.1:3593-14237 GCA_000239455.1 Strigamia maritima | reverse complement strand
AGTATTGATCATCATCTGTCTGGGACACATTGTCATTCGGCAATGCCAGCCCAAACCTTGTGACGAATACAGCCAAAAGTCAACCGTTAGTCGGATCGACCTCCCACTCCAAATCCTGTTAGAACCACTTCAGACCAACCAGGAATGACAGATATAGATCCAGACCTAGACATACTCCAGATTAACCCCGTACATTCATATTATTACACTCTGTTCGATAGTATATTATTCCTGGCTTTAGAATTGTATAAGTAATTGTTAGTCAGTGCTCTGTTAATAAATGCAGATTGTCATGTTTTGATAAGTTATGTGTATATTTTTCTCTCTGAGTTTCCGTACATTTTCACACACTGAGTTATCACTTCCACATCTCGTGTAGTAGTTAGTGATTTAGTCGGTATTTCGAGGTTATTACCGCTTGGTAATTTCCCCGAATATCGGATCGTCACAACTTAAGCTATTATAAAGTGCCTAAAACAAAATTTAGACACCCAGATTTGCAGTGTAATAGTTGTGTGGTAACCCCGTCCTCATAGTCTATATCATATTATTTCCTTCATTTCTGTTGTCTTCCCGTCCCGTGTTGTAAATGGGTGACATTTGCATAGTAGCATTGTGGGCATAATCCCATTGTCAGGGGAACAATACACAGTTGTGACGGTCTAATCGCAAAAATAGCTTATTATTCTACTATAGATGGCGCTGACCACCAAGTTGCACCATATTCAAAACCTATTTACAGTGTTGCCAACTTAGCGGATTTCCCGCTAGATTTGGCGGATTTATGAGACCTCCAGTGGGGAAAAAAACAAGGCACCGGACTGCAGAAAATCTAGCTTGGAGATTTTCCAATTGGCGGATTTTTGGCGGATTTTAGGATTTTTTTGTAAATAAATCTATTAGTCTATTATCTGTTGTATGTTGTAAGATTTGCAATCAAGTTTTCTACGCTTCAGCAAGATCTTTTTGGGAGGTGGGTTTCCTAATTCATGACCTGCCGCTAAAATTTTTCTTTTTCTTCAGAGTGAAAAGCTCTGGTCAATTAAAGGCAACATGGACTGAACCTCGGTTTACAGTAGACATGTTTACTATGCTATGCAGCAACACGTAAAAGTAAAAGACATCAACATAGATAGTAAATTGAAGAATACTGTTGAAGAGTACATAAGAGACTGCTCGAGTCCCATATGGCCAGTTTCTGGTCGGGAATAAGAAATCTAAAACTCTTATAGCTTATAACTCATGCTTACACATTTGAATTTACACTAGGTGCATTCAGGAACTAAAACATTTCCATGTTTTAGTTGTTTCCCTCGTTTCGTTTCCTGAAAGGTGTCGTCATTTCCGAAAACGTTTAACTTTAAGCCAAGAAACGTGCATGCACGCGCGTTTTAGGAAACGCTGCAATTCCAGCGTTTCACGAGACACGAGTTGTGCCTTACAATTGCGCACTCGTCTGCGCAGCATCTACTCTACTGTTGTAGAGTTAGATCGGCGCCATTTGTTTTAGACGTCACATGACTGCTTCAAGTCATCTGATAGAAGGTAAAACGAAGCTAAAACTTGCCTAAAACTTAGCTAAAACGTGCCTCAGATTTTCACACTCAGAATTATACACAAAACATACACAAAACACACACAAAACTAACCACTCTCAAAACTCGTTTTTGACGAGTTTTAGTTCCTGAATGCACCTACTGAAGTTTAATTTCAGAAGTTAACTTCAACTTAGATTTGTGTTTGACTAGTACTTATAATTTCTTATCTCTGCCTTGTAATGGATCCTGTACATTTAACTAATAAGAATAAACTGCAAACATTAAAAATTTGTACCAGAACCTAAATAAGTCTTTAATAGTCCAAATCAGGTAAGTTACTCATTAATAAGATCCCTAAGATAACAGAGAACGAAGGTCATGTGGCTCTCAGACCCCAGGGAACCACTTAAAAATACGATTTTTGATTATTTTTCTATCATAAGTTAATGCCGAAAACCGTCATTTTTGACGCTAGTAAAGATATAAAGATAAAGATAGAAATCTGTTTGTTTGTTGTTTGTCCTTTAATCGGGTTGGAGCAACCACATTAGGCACACTGTTCCGTTATGCTTAGAGCAAGTCCGAAGGTGGGTTTTGGGAAGGATCTTAGCTTGGGATCAAAGGGTTCCCATTGAATCGAGTGGCTTTTAACAATTGCGCCAACAATTCCTTTTTGGCCATCCGAGTTTTGCTAATTTGGCACACAGATAGCGCTGATCGTTTGGTGTGTTTGTGACGTCACAAATCCTGCAGTTTAATACTTTGGCACATAGATTGTGCTCAAAGGACTGCAGACAATTTGCCCAGAATCTTCTTTTCTCACACCACAGTTTCTTAACCCCGGGAAACACCAGATAACCCTGCTAGTTGGAAATAAAATGTAGAAACAATATAATAAACAAAATAATTTTATTTCTTTACGTATTTTATATCTTTATTGAACTTATTCATCTTGTTCTTTACCGCAGTAAATCGTTACTGCGACTTTCTTTGCATATTTTTTGGGAAACATATACTTTATAACATGCTCGATGGTGCGATCAAATACTTTTAGTTTTTTTCAATTCTTCACAATTTTGCTTTCAAGCAGAGTTTCCTATGCACTTTTCAAGACAAGTATTCTCCAATTTACTATCTGATGTTGATGTTTTTTTACTATAACTTCACGTGTTTCTGCATTAGTATTAGTAAACTTGCCTACCGTAAAGCAAGGTTTGGGTGAAACCCAAACAGCAATGAAATTCTTCATTATTTTTTATGTTCAAAAGAAACCTAAAATACGATTTTGATAACTACCCATAACACCATGGGTAGTTCATATATACAGTATATACAGGGTGTCCGACCTAAGGGTGTTAAGTCGAATTTTCTCTCAACCTGTCCATCTTAGAAAGAATCTATGTTGACCTAGTCAAATAGTAAAGTGGGTATGGCAAAATTAATGGCGATATAAAATTTGACCTTTGACCTCTAGAAGTGACCCATTGCTTTCTTAAGTTTTTAACCGTTTGAGTTAGCGCCAAATACTCAATTACAAAGTTGTAGAGTTGGTCTAATTAGTCTAAAAACATAATTTAATAAAAACATTTTACACATTTTTTTTTTTTGATATTTGAAATCTTTCATTGTTTTTGGGGCTGTGACTAAGTGGAAATTTTTTTTGGAATTTTTGATTAGTGGAAACGTGATCTCCTGGTCCCCCTCTATACCCCCTATTTCTGTGTAAAATGAATTTCGATACACCCTGTATATGTATATTTATATTTTAAAATGAATCACCCGAAAGTGAGCCAAACTGTTGAAACACGCCAAGCAAACCAGCCCTCAAAAGCAGAGAAATCACACAGAACACAGGCCAAGCAAAAATGCCATTATCATTATTATGCAAACGAGGTGCAAACAGTTACCGTATTCCCTCGAAAACAACGGCTGGTAATTACGAGTCTGACCAGTTTTTGACAAGTAGACAACTAGTCAATTAATAATCAAATGGACAAAATGCCGGAAAATTCGAATTATCCGGCACCCTGGTCTGACTCGCCATTATCCGGCATGTCGTTCTTTCCGAGGGAATTCGGTAACCAATTGATTGACCAAGTCCTGTGATTGAAAATGAAGAATGTTTGTGCTTGCCCTTGAAAGCCTCTGTATAGAGCCTAAATTCACATCAAAACTGCTGGTTTTGCATTTCGTAGAACATTTTCCATTGTATAAAAGAAATCATAAATTTTATTCTGCAATCTCTAGACTCTAGTTTCATACAACTGCCCAACTAAATTTGTTTGTTATTCTTTTTACTGCAGAAAAATCACCCCAATAACATTGGACTCAAAAGATTGGACGTCATTCTTTCATTTTCCTACAATCTTGTCTGATCATAATCTCATCTTATTTGACGATAACTACCGACATCTAGTGATAATGCGCTCATAACAGATTTTACTGGTACTTTGTATAATAGATGGGTTTTTTCTCTCTAAAATCTGATAAAACAATGGAACTGAATATAAAAAAATCATATGAATGGCAAAAAAAGCCAATCGCAGCCATCTGCAACCAGATAAAAGTAATATAATGCTACAATCTCCTAATTTGACTATTGTTTTCCAGCGAATAAATCAGTTCGAAAAATAAAAATAAAAAATAAAAAATAAAAAATAAAAAATAAAAAATAAAAAATAAAAATAAAAATAAAAAATACCATCTGAGATTTGATCTCTATCTACCCCAGTGCGCAACGACATCTGGTTGCGCATCTTTACACGACTATACACAATTTAGAACTTTGTTTACGACTTACGAGATAGTATCGAAATGTTCCCTTCAAGGTTAAACGTTTAGTCAGGTAAAAAAATCTTCTCAATAACTTAAAATTAAGCCGCTTATACTTCAAAAAAAGCTTCTTATACCCTGTATTTATTATTTCCCCTTATTTTTCGAAACTTACGGTAATAAAAACTGTTGCCAAATAAATTCTTATTACTCCAAATATTCTGCAAAATATAGAACATAAAATAAACATAACAATAAAATTTGCAATTTGCAATTTGCAATTTGCAATTTTTTTAACATTGTAAAAAAATAAAATTTGAAAATATGTTTTTTCATCTTGCAAATTAATAAGTGAGAATAGTTATACTTCTACCACTCTGGAACTTTGAACCTGATGACATCACATCCCCATGATGAATCACACTAAAACAAAATCTTCGTGGTGTTATTGCACAAGTACACTCTCAATGGTCTTGACCTTTAATTTGGAGAATTTGTAGTCAGATTAGAAATTTCAGCATATAGCTCTAATCTGACAGATAAATTAAAATTCTGCACATCAAGTCAAACCAAGAGAAAAGTTATCACAATTAAAGATTAAAAATCTACACATTCTTTTACTATTTACTATTTACCAAAAATACAGACAAATTTGGATATAAAATTTTGAATATTTCATTGATTATAAAAGCCCAGTTGTTGAATAAAAATGAAAATAAGCAAATAGCCACATATATACCACACTCCATTAATGAGACTAAGAATACTCATCAAATTTTCTCACAAAATGAAAATAAATGTGTTCTAACGGTTTTTCAAGCTGGAGAGTGAAATTGCTGGCAGGCCGGGACGAGTGCAATATGCTCAAATGTAACACACATTGCTCTCATCAAGGTCTGAAGCAACAACACAATTTAAATAAATATCTACCTAAAAAAAAAATAACAAAAAAATAACAAAAAAAATAACAAAAAAATAACAAAAAAAATACAAAAAAATACAAAAAAATACAAAAAAATCCAAAAAAATCTAAAAATTTAATTTTTAATCATCGAGTGATTATAATTACCAGAGCTCTATTTTAGCTACACTGATGAGTCAACAGTGTCCCCAGGGGTGACCACGGGGAGGTTTAGAGTTGGATTTTACACCCCCTTTTTACAACACCTTAAAAATAAAAAAATATGCATTTCACATAATTTTTTGATGATAGGATTACAGCAGTTTCACATATGATATGAAGGATGAAGGAAGACCACTCAAGGGTATAATTATGAAAACCATTCAATTTTTCGGAATACACCCTGTAATTGGCCAATTCATAACACCTTTTTAAAGAACATAAGCAACAAAGCAACAACATCAAAAATTGTCATTTCTTTTCAGTATTAATTCGTTGTTGAAATAATCAAAATGTGTAATACAGGAAGTGCATCAATCCTTAAATGAAGAGTCCATAACATAAAGTTGCAAAAGTTTAAATTACAAACCAACACTGAAATTTGCATCATATTTCACTCCACACAAACAAATAAAGGTTGAAGGTAATTTGTAAACTGAAAAATGAAAAGAATTTATGGTATGTCCAAGACTTAAGTAACATTCTTTGAATTCACTTCTTTTTTTTGTTTTGTTCTGTTTTAAAGAAAAATTTAAAAATTTAAAATTTAAAAAAAAAAAAAAAAAAATTCCTGTGGAATCTTCAATTTCTAGACTCAACAGAATTGCACCCAAAGACAATTATAATAAACCAACCGCACCCTAAACAAGTTATCCTTTTTGAAACTTTCAATTTCAAACAAATTTTAACCTTTTTTTACAACTGTTATAAATCAAATTAAACAATTTATTCTAAACCTTACACACAAGCAAATTAATAGTAACATCTAAAAATCCAATTACAGTCATTACACACATAGAAATTAAAAATAATAATAGCCAATAAATTGTGTTTAATTAATACAATATACTTCTGACATTTAAATATTAACCAAATGCACTCTTCTTACCAAAACTAAACTTCCAGAATAAAAAATAAAAAAAAAAAATAAAAATAAAAAATTGAGAAACAGAATTTTCTGTCATGTCTGCTCTTTTCATACAGCTAAAACAAGCACACACCTTTTTTTACTCGACCCTCCTTCCAAGAACTCATATGAGAACTAGTTTAGCAATCCCTATAACATTAGTGGCCATAATAATTTTTAAAAGGTGCCCTAAGGTTGCCATGACTCCCAAAGGGTCCCTCTGTAATTGTTTCCAGCTCCTGATTTGAAATTTTTGTATTAGAAACTTTAAGTTTAAACATTTCAGAGCCTCCAACACCAAGACATGTAGTCATAACAGGCCTTACCTCTTATAATAAGCATTTGAAAAGTTAGAATGAATCCTGGGAAGATCTAGAAATATAAAAAAAAACGAATTAATACAATTTTAGAATATAAATTAATTATTTTTTTAAAGAAATGTATTTTTTTTTTTTAAAGAAATAACTGAGATGTGGAGTAAATGAGTCCTGCATTTCGATTTAGGATGATAGTTTCCATTTCATTCAGGTTTTAGAGATGTCTCAATGTGGTGTGATGCGCCACTGTACGGGAAATATTTAAAACTATTCACTATTTGCTGTTTGTCTCTGCATAATTCCATTTGTTTTTCAATCAATCCAACTTAATCTTAATTTAATTGTAAGTGTTTTGTTTTTCTTACTTTCAAGGGTTAGTCACTCGAATAAGTGAGCAAACATTGCAATGTTTACCGTGGGTTAAAGATCAAAACCACTTGCGCTTGACTACGATTGGTTCAAAAACTGATCTGATCATGATCTCAACCGAAACTGGAATACCCAGATTAAATGGAAAAAAAAGGAAATAAAAAAAAACCTCAAAATTGAAAAATTTTTAAGATATCAACAAAAAAAATTTTCTTGTTTCGGTTTTACACATTTTTTTGCTCTTAGCTCTCCGAGCAAGTTCTACTGGTTCCAGGCTTTCGCACCAGTATTGTCGCACCTCAAATGGGCATACCCTTTAACCCTGATCTCTATTCTCTCGGCATCGTGAATCTGAACCAGACGTGATTAATCCACGTTTTATTCTCGATTCAATATTAAAACACAAATTGAGTTTCAACATTTAAAATTAAAATTATTATACGTTCGAACTAGAAAACAATATAAATCCCAAATGTATTCAAAATTAAAATCATTAAGTTTCAGTTTCGTATTGCTAAAAAAAAAATTGCTCACATCGATTCATCACGCCCGGTTTCTGAGGTGTGGGACTTTAAAGGTCAAAACAATATGAATAGTCGGATCTAGACGGATAGTGAGGCTCGTGAAGCCAAATAAAGCAATTTGAAAAATAAAATTGCGATTTGGCTAAAAATTTGCAAGAAATAAGAAATTTCTCTTACTTTTTTTTTCTCACCTTGAAATGAAAATCTTAAACTTTTATTTTTCATTTGTTTTTGTTGCTTTTCATTTCCTCATTAATTGACTCGATAATTGTCACCTTTCAAATATTTTTAAAAATTTCTCTATCTCAAGTTAAAAAGGTTTTTTATCAGTTTTATGAGTAAAAAATGTGAATAACTTTATATGAACTGCAAAATTAAAATAAAAAAAAAAACCAAATTTGTTAAATAAAAAATTTAAATAATTTTAGAATTTAACATAAATGTTATGCAAATTGGATTTAAATGCGATTAAAACTTATTATAAATCAAGTTTTCTACATATTTGACTTTATAGATTTAATTAACAAAAATTTTCTAATATTGAAAAAAAATGATAAAAAATGATAATAAAATTAATTAAATAAAAAAAAAAAAAAATTTACATTTTTTACAAGTAGGTATAAAATATCCCAATCTGTCTCCTGGTTGAGGTAAAACCCTAAACCACTATTGGGGCAAGATGAGAATGTTGTCCGACTAGAACGAAACGGGTGTAGAATTATAATGGGACAAACTGAACTCTATGCTCGTTTAACTATATAAAAAAATAAATAAAATAAGAAATAAAACAACAAAATGTTCAAAATTCCCTCAAATTCCAACTCTTGAGTAATTATTTTCTATTCATCTGTGATGTTTCTCGACCCAACCAGCATTTTATTATTCAAAATAAACGTTCTCTGACTAAAAATTTGAATATTCATAACTCTAATTCAATTATATATCCATTAAATAACACAACTAAACAAATATTATAATAAGAAAAGAAAGGAAAAATAGCACAAAATTTAAACTTACTGCTACTGTAGCCAGACAGTGCTATACCAACAGCTAGCTCCAGGTCACATGACTCTATACATAGATCAACATTTTCCCACCAGATCGCGCACTGCCTAGTGCCTAGTAAGGTAATAAAATTCAAAAAAACAGATCATGCCCTAAATGTTCCCGTTGTGAATACAAAAAAATATAAATTTTTTAATATTTTGTTTTTTATTAAATAAGAAAAAAAAAAACAAAAAAAACAATACTAAAAAAATATTTAACCATATAAACACATTCAAATTTGGAAATAAAAAATGTCTACGTGTTATACTATGTGTACAAGTGATAACCATATATTCCTGACCCCTAGGGGAGTCCAGGTGTGAATCCTCATGGGCCTTTCTCCCTCTTTCCTGCTCCCACCTGGAGATTTCCAACTATTCTTCCACCCAAGCCCTTGTTTAATCCTTTTTCCACTCAGGTGATCATTCCTTTTTGCTCATGCCGACCCTCACTTTTCACCTTAATAAAAAGACCTTAGAATCCCCGAAAACACGTAGAAAAACTCATGCCGACCCTCATTTTTCACCTTAATAAAAAGACCCGAAAACACGTAGAAAATATTTTCCGCCTCTAAGATTATTCCATATTAAAAAAAACTTACTCTAAAATTCGTGTTATTTTTTAAAAGGGAGCAAACATGTGATTTATATTTCAATTCTTTTAAGAAATTATTCATTATAAGTGGTGAAACAAGTTGGGAAAAGACAATGGAAGGGAAAAGACAAGCACAAAAATAAAAAATAAATAAATAAATAATTTCATGTTGAAAAAATCTCCAAATTGCAAATAAATGAGAATTGTCAGCAAAATTAATTATGGAATCAATTAAATCGTTTTTCATGTCGAATATAAACCTCAACTAAATACAAACTACGAATTTTAATGCTTAGAACGAGGTAATGGAGAATTCATTGTGTAAACAGAGCATAAATCAATTCTGGCATTTTGTCACTTCAAAGAACTCATAAACAATTTTGCTTTTAGAAAAAAAACAAAAAAATAATAATAATTTAAACCACTAAAAATTAATTAAAACAAAATCCATTACATTATTTCTATGCTAAAATCCAGTTCCTCAACAGTTAAAAATTTAAATACACGGCAAAAATAGACCAAAAAACCCCAAATTTCAAAGTTAAAAAATTCATTTAACTTGAATAAACTTAATAAAAACTCACTAAAATAATAAAAATTCAAATTTACAAAATAAAATAAAAAAAACATATAAAATAAAAGTAAAGCAAGATAAACAAAGGATGTTTCATCCTTTTCCAAGAATCCTACCTGGGACGGATCCAGCTGCAAAGTATAGTGAAGCGAGGAGACTCGTTTTTGATAGTTTGAGATTCTTGACAGCACAAACCGGCTATGCTACCCCCCAGCCGGCAACCCCTAGTCACAAAGGTATGACCAATCCCTTCTGATTTCCAATGCCAACTGACAAGGGGTGACAAGCCCTAGCAAAATGGGAGGAGTTCAACTGCAATTTCACTCAGGTGATTATTTTCAAAAATTTATTTTCCACATTTTTCCATCAACAAAAATTTCACATTTTCTCAAATTCCAATTACAAAATAACTTAAAAAAATAAACAAAAAAAAAAAAAAAAAAAATATAAAAAAATTATTCTCCATACTAAAATGTCTAAAATGTCTAAAATGTCTAAAATGACTAAAAAAAAAAAAATGACAATTCCAATAAAATTATTGCACATTAAAATGACACTACATTCAACTCAAGGTCTATTATTGGCCAAAACTTAATATAGAGCGCCATATTCTTTGTTTGACCATGTTATGTTTTTATTGGCTGTTAAAACTTCCAGCAACTGGATGCTTCAAATGCTCATCCAGGAAATATTGTCTTACCCCAGGTTTCCTTCCAGCTCAGGTATTTCTTTGAAAACTTCTTTCACAGCCTCAATACCCCTCCCCTCTGCCGTTCCACTATACCTTTTCTCACAAAGACATTAATATCAGGGCCAGTTGTGTCCAGCTGCAGTAGTGGACATGAGTGAAAAGAAGCTACTGGGTACTCAACTCGTATCTTT
>JH430740.1:5385-43081 GCA_000239455.1 Strigamia maritima | reverse complement strand
ACTTTATTTTTATTCGTGAAAAGGAAAACACCTCGTATTTTATTTAAATCTTTACAAAACCGGAAGTAGTAGTACCATGGTTCTACTCTATTTTCTATGTCATTGCGCACTCAAAAACGGTAACAAAAAATTGTGCCCACCTATCTTTCACTAGTTTTGCCCATCCACTTAAGGAGTCAGCATTCCTGTCCATTTCAGCCACAAACACTGGTTACTCGAACACCACCAACAATCTTACTAAAGCCGGTCTTCTGCCTAAGGCGGACTCGGGGTTTCACCCGCTTCCATTTGCCAAAGGAATCGCAGTCGATTTGGGATCATTGGCGAAGACTTCCCTCTGTCTACACCTACAATGGTATTTTTCTCACCGCAATGGGCACTGAAAAACCTACAAAGCCGGTCAAGTACCTGCAGAGGCAGCCATGAAGACTTTACATGTCTCCCCTGCAAGATTCGCAGTCGAATTCGATTCGCCAGCCGCCCCTTGCCCTACTCACTGACAAAAAATCCACTATCACCATTATGGTGGGGAAAAATACGTCATGCACACAGCCATCTTGCACACAGCCGTCTTGCACACAGCCATCGATAGTACTCGAAGAAGAAAGTAAACTCACCTCAGTCCAGGCGTGACCACTGGACTAGGCAATGTCGTAACCAGGATATCTCACTCACCACAATTACGCGGAATTTGGGCACGTCACTAAAAGCATCCCCACGCGATTAGTCGCCCATCCAATCGATTGATTTCTCATTTTTGGTCAACAGAGACAAACTTTACCAAAAGGAATAGTAGTGTACGGCTACCATCTCTCCATTTGCTCATGTTTTCCTCCAATAATCGAACAATCAACAGGATTCCTCCCTGTCTGAGGGAATCTTAGAGCGTTTGGCACGGCGCAACTTACAGGATATCGCCTGCAAATCACTGATCTAAAGTTTTACACTAAAAATGAGACAAAATGCAAAACAGTTCCACGCTTCACAACTGCTGCACGGCTCTCATTTTCCCCATGTTCTGGCATGTGCTACGCGCCCACTACAGACATCCCATGTTCCTCATCGAAAAACACACCAATGCCTGCTTGACCAGACCAGTAAATCTGCCACCTTTTCTCTACAGATTTTGCTACAGATACGGCGCCCTTCCCTCGTTGCGAATGTTATCACCTTCGACTCTCGGAGGCCAGCCAACTTCACACAAACTCAGACCAGGTCAATTACTCCTGTTGCCTGCCTTTGCAGTTTGTTTCTGCCTTTGGTTGGGCGAAACTAGGCTGGTGTTCCAACGTTTAGGATGCTCTACCGACGATCCTTACTGCCCAACAACAGCTATTCGTCCTCGACAATGCCATTACAGCAGAGTGTCGTGCAACAGTGCGACAATGTGATGGGTTTTGGTCAAAACACATCTAAACGGGTCGTGCGACAAAGTTACGGCTCCTCCGTCACAAAACGCACCATTATCACCCTGTTACACAGTTCTTAGAACACAAAACACATTTGCACTGAGACTGATGATGCCCTATCCAGTCTCCACATGCAAATCGAGAATTGCGTCCAGTTGGTCGGTAGATTTGACCACTTTTGGCGCGAAAATCGAAAAGAAAAAATTTCGAAATTTTTACCAAAAAGTCCATAGTGAAATTCATATTTTAATAATAAATTATTAAAAAATCCTAACACTAGCAATCACAAAGCAGTCGCATGGTTCTTTGTCGCAAGAAGTGACATTCTTGCAAAATAGGCCTAAACCCACCACGTGGATTTTTGGACCATCGTGCGAAAAAAATTCAAATCTCAGATTCGGATCCAGGAAGGGCCCACAATTGTGACCGGGGCGGTGTGCACAGTCCCTACTTGGGGGAATAAGAGGACTGCACTGGACGCCTTCGTCATGTGAAGTAGTAGAGACAACGCTGTATTTAGGTGTTTGGCCTTTATTAGTGTCTAGGGGTCAGCGCCAGCCTCCACCTGCTACTCATATGTCTGTACCACCGGTATGTGCTAATCAAACCCAACCCGAGGGCCATGGCGGTTGAACCAAGGACCGCGTGATCGAAATAACTAATACCATGCTGCAACCCATTGTTATGGACTTGCAGCCACTGTTCTCGCTCATGGAGGCAGGGTCCAGAGAACTGGGTGCCCGGGCTTCATAGCAGAAACCAGGGAGTCGGCAGAGCTTGGCCGATGCATGTCTGCACCGGTTGCTGGCTCTTGAACAACTGCTGTCCCCGGATCTGCCCTGCCTCTACCTGCCTTCCTCACTTCCTGTCTTGACCGGAAGTGGTCATGTCCGACCAGTCCACTAGGGGGACATGACGCGGGCCGTTGCCGTGCGCCTGGGTCGTGACACGGTCACAAACATATATGTGAAAAAGGATCCATCAATATTGAGGACAACAATTTATCATGACTGGTTTAAAAGAGGTGAAGCCCGTCGCCTTATCACGCGAGCCAACGACTATACTCCGTCGGTTCCAGATTACTTGTTGCCGAAGGATAGGGATGTCAACCGCCCAGAGAAAGCGAGGAGCCACCGGATGGTGCATAGGGTGTGGACCCGCCTTTGACGCGCTTCAATGTCCGAATTGCTTAGGCAATAAAATTCGAGATCGAACGGCCCCCTGGAATTCCGACATCATTCCTCGACTAGTAAAAGGAGTAAAGCGCGGTGAAAAACGAATTTGGACAACATGCCCTTCCTGCAAAGTTATGCACTCGTCTCGTGGAGAAGCGATCCATGTGGATCCTCGAATGTTAACTCCTCGATTAACCCCCTATGGATTGAAGGTGATCCCATCGCAGAATTCGTTGCCACTTGAGATTTAGCGAGCCGACCGGGACACCCAAACCGACACCGAAAGTGAGGCCCCATCCGGAACCTCAAAAGAAGCGTCAAAGAAAAAGGAGAGAAAACTCGAAGTCGAGGACGCCCCTCCCACTGAAGTCATCGTGGTGATACCGTACGAACCGCCACAAGGATTTTGCCGGAAGAGACCATCCAACTGGAGGTCAACCACTATGCGCCGGCTGTCATCGCGTTAGCAGAACGCATCACTTGGTGCATCCGACGAGGATACACCCCTTGGGGCAGTATGTCGCTGCAACATCAATAATGAAGATTATTATTGATAAAAAGTCGGGAAGAAAATTTGCCGAATCTAGCCGGATTTGGAAAATCTTATTGGACCAAGTCGGAACGACGCCCGACAAAGACATTGACGAGAATTGGTACGACAAGCTGCCAACATTGACCAGCTTGCACATGCGAATGAATATCGTAACGTACGAAAAAGAAGTCTTGACAGCCGAAGATTCCCCAACTGAGGAATTAGCCATGCAAGTGGCGAATCTGCCTTTGGATTCCGACGCAGATTCAGTCGCCAGTGCGGTTACGAGAAAAGCCATCAGTCGGGCACCCAACCCTCTGGATGGAGACAAGCATTCGTGGGCGCAGAAGGTCGAGAAAGAGGAAGCAGCTTCAGCCAAAACTCCCATGTCACTTGACGAACTTGGACCTTCGTCGGCACCACAGCCAAAGGAGAAAGAAGAAGCAGCCGCTTCCACAGCCACTCCTCCCTCGAAAAGACCGCCCAGGAGTAAAGGGTAAAAAGGCTTCTGATTAGAAGCCAAGCGAGGGTTTTTAATTTTAAGGAAATAAAATCTAAATAGATGATTAATGTTACATGAAAATTAATAGCAATTAATATGTATTCATTTGAAAAAGAAATTAAAAACCAACCTACTTATTTCTTCACTACAATAAAAAAAATTGTGTTGTGTTTCTTATAATAAAGACATTCATTCGAACGAGTTTATACATAAAAAACTTAGATGTTTATTAAACAATAAATAAAGTTAAGAAACTCATCATAAAATATTTTAAAGTGAAAGAACTTACCAACTTGTGGAATTCGCATAAATTTCACGAGCAGGCGAGTAGTCGCCATGTTGGAATAATCTCATGAATATGTTTTGGGAGGCGGGACGCACTCACTTCTCCACGGGGTGATGTGTGACGGTTCAATACCATAGCATATTATAAATTGCCACCAGAGGGCGCGATTTGCTAAAATCGCGCCAGATTTGAAACAAGAAATTCAAGTTTTATGAAGATAAAAGTATTTATTAAATGATAAAATATTTGAATAAAAATTCTCTCTATATTTTGATAGACATAAGAGAGAATTATACAATAAATAAGTATGTTTATTGTTGAAGAAAAAAGTTATGATAAATCATCGATAAAAGTGATTATTGTACTCAAACAATAATAATATTGTTGAGAAATACCTATTTAAGTAAATTAAGACTATTTAGGGATAAGAATATTTTAAATATGAACAAAAATTAAAGTTAACCCTAAATATTACCATGTGCTTTTTGAATATTTTAGATATTCTATGGGGTTCACATAACTTTGGTCAAGGAGTTGATTTGATTGAATCAACTCATTATGACTCACTGATATGCAAATCAGTTAATCTGCTTATCAGTATTCCTGTTCCCGGATTGGGGGAAAACTCAAGAAACCCTATGGTCCCATGGTATATAAGCTCTTGCAAGAGCTTATTCTGGGCCTCTGTACTGAATTAATGTTGAATCTATATGATTGTCTATGTGTAACTTGTACCTGTAACCATTCAGAGTCATTTTTATCACATTTTGCTTTAAATACGAACCGGCAGGCTGTCAACACCAAATTAAAGTAGGTATAATGCCCGTGTGATGTGCGCTATTTGCAACATTGGAGCAACTTGGGACACGTAGGACCGGATTGTTGCAGTGTTTGCTACTTGTACTGCAGGATTTGAGCTGGAGCTGTAGTTTTTGGGACGATTTGTGTGTTTTTGAGCCGATTTTTGGACGTTTTTCGCGAGTTTGGAGTCAGCGACCTTCGAGTGACCTTCAGGAGGAAAGAGAACAACACATCACAAACTATTGTGTCTGGATTTTCACCAAAGAAGACTTCACTAAAGACGACATCTTGAAGTCATCACCCCTTGAGTGGGGATCTTTTCTTTGATTTTGTGAACTATCCTCTCTCATTTCACCTTCGAGATTTCCTATCCATAAGGGACATTTTACTCAATCCAGAGTATCTGGTCTATAGCGCAACCCTACTTTATTTTGGTGGGGATTTGTTGAAATTTATTTTTATTGTGCATTTGAGCGATTTTCAGGATCAAAAGAGTTGGTTGTGAATTTGTTTGAAGTGATATTTTGTGAGTTTGGGCCTAATTTTGAAATCTTAGTTCCGTTATTTGTGGTAAATTTTGGAAAATTTACCAGTTTGGAGAATATCCAAAGAGTTTTTGGATTCATTAGCCAGGTTATTGATTTTAGCTTCGACGCGAGTAGCTTCTGTGAGTTTTGGTTTGATTTTTGGATCCATAAGTGGATAATTGCAAGTGTTAGCAATTATTCATTGATTATTCTAGTTTTAGAGGAATTTTGGTTTGAGTTTTTGGCGAATTTGTATTGGTTTTGCGAGTTAGTTGGTATTATAGACCTGGTTGGACTAGTCGTTGATTATTGAAATAATATCACCAAACACTAAGTTTGGTGATATTATTTCAAGTAGGAATAATATTTTAGGTTCTGTAACCGTAGTTGGTTTCCCTTTTATATATTGATTTTATATATGATTTTATATATTATGGCGGAAAGGGATGGCATGCTCAGTTTTAAGAAACTGAATAAGCTGAATTACGTCAGCTGGAAGAGAGATATGTTGGCGTGTTTGGCGAGCAAGGGCCTTAGTAAGTTTATAGATCCTAAGCATGCTGTTGCAACCGGGGCTACAGCAGCAGATATTGTTTTATTTGAGACTAGTCAATCCAAAGCTGGGAGTATAATTTATTTAGACATTGAGGACAAATTGAAATGTTTACTCGATGGGTTGGAGGGTCCTGCAGATAGGTGGGACAAGTTAGCAAAGACTTGAGCCAAAGTCTAAGGCACGAATTTCACGTTTGTTGGGTGAGTTTCATCTGGCCCAGATGAAAGAGAATGAAAGTATTATTTTGTTTTTGAATAGAATTACACAATTGGCTAGGGATTTAAGTTAGGCAGGAAAAACTATTCCAGATGATGATATTGCTTATCGAATGACGTGCACGTTGCCGTCACAATATCACAATGTTGTTAGTATTATGCGCAGGTGGGAAGATGCCCAGTATACTGCTGCAAATGTAGAGAAAATCCTGATAGAAGAGTTTGAAAGTCTCAAATCGAGAGATTTGTTGGGTGTAAATTCTAATGATAATTCTGGTAGTAGTGCACTTTCAGCGAATCAGAGAAATTCAAAGAGGAAACCGAATAAAAAAATTATTTGTTTTAATTGTGGGATTAAAGGACATTTTTCTAATGATTGTAGGAAAAAACCAAAGAAAGAAGTTAAATGTTCAAATTGTGGGATTATGGGGCATTATGTAGCTTCATGTAGGAAGGGGAAGTCTAAAGGACCAGGTAAAGGTAGTTCTACTTCTACTTCTCATTTCACTGATTCGTTGATAGTTGATGGCTTGAATGAGTCAACCACTGATAATGAGTGGATTTGGGATACTGGGTCGGGAGCTCATTTGTGTCACAATAAGGATTTATTCACGGAATTGACGATTGGTATGCCTTACAAGATGAACGCTTATGCAGGGACATTCGATGTAGAAGGAATTGGTACTGTTTGTTTCAATCATATGATTGGGAATGAAAATCATAGAATTATTTTAAATAAAGTTGGTTACGCTCCGAGTGGGAAGCGAAATTTGATCACTGGGTCACGTGCAAAGCAAGCAGGTTGCACGTGGTCAGGAAAGTCAAATGTGATTTTAGTTCGAAACAAACAGAACAGACCGACGCTAAGGTTTGTTGAGCACAAGGGGTTATTCAAGTTGAATGTAATGACAGTTTATCAGAATCGAATGTTAAGTCTGTAATTAAAGGGAATTTTGCAGCTAAAACTAACGTTGTGGAAAGTAAACCAGTTGGTGGCTTAAAGTTAATGCATCGGAGATTAATACACATGGGTGTAGATTCCTTTGTTAAGATGTCCAGTCAAGAGGTTGTTAAAGAGTTACCTAAATTAAGTAAAAGAGATTTGGAATGCTTATCATGCATCAGGTCCAAACAGACTAAATTTAGGGATAAGGCCAAACCTGAGATCACGACCAAATCAGTGCTGGAGTTAGTGCACTCTGATGTTTGGGGGCCCACCAAGTATGAAAGTAGGGGTATTATGTATTATGTTTTTTTTATTGACGATTACACGAGATGGGTAAAAGTTTATGTCATTAAGTATAAGTCACAAGTAGCTGATTGTTTTGAAGATTTTATTTTATTTATGTAAAGGTTTATGAATAACAAGATTAAGAAGTTGCATACTGATAATGGGACCGAATATGTGAATGATAAAATGAAGAAAATTTGTAGGACTAACAATATTAAACATGAGGTTACTAATTTTTATTCTCCGAATATGAAAGTGTGGCCGAAAAGTTCAATCGGTCAGCCATTGAAGCCTTAAGGTCCACAATTTATGATGATGGAATGGACTGTATGTGGTGGGCGGAGATTTTAATGGCATTTACTCATGTGAAGAATTAGTCAGAAGTTATTGAATGGTTTGACACCTTATGAAAGGATGTTTGGCCATAAGCCCAATATTGATTACTTTCGGGTGATAGGTTCCAAGTGTTTTAGATTATTGCCGAAAAGTCAACAAGACAGTAAGCTCGGACCAGTATCGAAGGAATGTATCTTAGTGGGGTATTGTTGGCACACAAAAGGCTATCATGTGTATGACCCGGAAGATAATAAGTTATATAATACTCAGGATGTTCGGTTTATTGAAACGTCATATTCAGATGCTACCAAACATATTATCAGTTTTGACAATGGAGATGATGATGATGGGAGGAAAAAACTGTTATTTCACCTGATTCCATTAAAGCTCCTGTTCATGCTAAACAAGAGGAGACCTAGGAAAGAATGGCGAAGCAACGACTCATGATGGGAAAGTTTCCTGGCAGATTCGATTCTACTTTGTCATATGAGGGCAGAACTTTTTGTTCAGCCAGGGAGTTTTGCACTGATAATAATATTGAATTTGCTGATAAAAATGTGAGATGTGCTTTTAAAAACAATAACCCATTTCAAGGTGTTTGGGATATTAAAGATGTTGCCGTTGGGGGGAAAGTGGATTCGTCTCCTGATATGTCTTCTGATGAAGGCACGTCAACATCTAATGTTGTGGATCTTAGTGTTTCTTTCAATGATCTTGAATGTTCGAATGTAGATTTGTCGAATCCTTTGACTTATAAAAAAGCCATAGAAGCTCCAGATAGATTGGATTGGGAATCTGCGATGAATGATAAGGTAGAGACGCTGAGGGAAAGGAATGTATTCAAGGAGGTTAAAAGGATGTCGGATCTAAAGGTGTTAGTTCATAAGTGGGTTTTTGTGAGGAAGTGTGATGCCGGTGGGAAAGTTGTACGTCACCGCGCAAGATTAGTTATACGTAGATTTTTGACTATGGCAAAGAATTCACTGAGGTATTCAACCCAGTGGTTAATTTTATCATTGTTAGATTGTTGTTTGCTGTGTTGATATTATTTTTGAACTGGGTTGATACACATTTGGACGTTAAATGTGCATTTTTGTATGGCGAGTTGCCAGAGAATATTTATATGATGATACCTGATGTAGTGCATCCAGACAAGAGTAAAGTCTGGAAGTTGTGCAAGTCATTGTACGGTCTAAAGCAAGCAGGTTGGCAGTGGTGTTTGAAGTTAAGCGGTGAGATAACCAAGTTATGTTTCACCAAGTTTTTGTCTACTCAATGCATATATCGGTTAGGCTGAAGTATAGTTATTTTATTTTATGTGGACGATATTATTATTTTTGCTAAAGATAAGGAGACAAAATTACGTGCTGTTGTACTACTGAATAAAGCTTTCAAGTGTGTAGACTTTGAGAGAACCAAGCGATTCCTAGGGATTGATATTATTCGTGAGTCCGGGGGAATAATGTTCAGCCAGAAGTCATATATTGAGGGACTGTTTGAACGATTTAAGAAATATAGTTTTAAAAATGTTAAGGAACCATTTAAGGTGGGCATGGACCTCAATGATTTGAACTGTGAGGGTGATGTGTTGGACGCCGATGAGTATCCGTATAGAACGTTAGTGGGTATTCTGATGTTTATATCTCGATATACTAGGCCAGATATCGATGCGTATATAGATAGGTATTCTGGGATATTCGACGTTGAGGGGATTAGTACTGTTTGTTTCAACCATATGATTGGGATTGAAGTTCATCAGATTACTTTAAATAAGGTCGATTACGCCCCGAGTGGAAAGTGTAATCTAATTAGTGGATTACGCACAATGCAAGCTGGTTACTTGTGGGCTGGCAGATTGAATGAAATTCTAGTTAAGAACAAACAGAACAGACCAACGTTGAGATTTGTCGAGGATAAGAGGTTATTCAATTGAATGCCACTAAATGTGATGGGAATTTGTCGAAGTCGAATGTCAAACGTGCAGTTAAAGAGAATTTTGGGGCTAAAACTAATGTAGAAGAAAGTAAACCAGTTGGTGACATGAAGTTATGGCATCGGAGATTAATGCATACAGGTGTAGATTCCATTATTAAGATGTCCAGTCAAGAGGTTGTAAAAGGGTTACCTAAATTAAGCAAAAGGGATTTGGAATGCGGATCTTGCATTTGGTCCAAACAGACTAAATTTAGGGGTAATGCAAAGCCTGAAATAACAACCAAGTCAGCACTTGAGTTGGTGCGCTCTGATGTTTGGGGGCCCACTAAGTATGAAAGTAGGAGTGGGGCCAAGCATTATGTTTCATTTATTGACGATTACACAAGATGGGTTAAAGTCTATGTAGTAAAACACAAGTCACAAGTAGCTGATTGTTTTGAGGATTTTATTTTGTTTATGAAACGTCTAACTAATAACAAAATTAAGAAATTACGTACTAATAATGGAACAGAGTATGTAAATGACAAGATGAAGAAAATTTGCAGGGCTAACAATATCAAACATGAGGTTACTAATTTTTATTCTACGAATATGAGCGGTGTGGCCGAAAGGTTCAATCGGTCAGCCATTGAAGCCTTAAGATCTACAATTTATGATGACGGAATGGACCGTATGTGGTGGGCGGAGATTTTGATGGCATGTTAAAAACCGAATTAGTCAAAAGTTGTTAAATGGTTTGACACCTTATGAAAGGATGTTTGGCCATAAGCCCAATATTAGTTATTTCCGGATAATTGGCTCAAAGTGTTTTCGATTGTTGCCAAAAAACCAAAGGGACAGCAAGCTTGGACCAGTTTTGAAAGAGTGTATATTGGTTGGGTATTGCTGGCATATCAAAGGTTATCGTGTGTATGACCCGAAAGATGACAAGTTGTATAATACGCAAGATGTTAAGTTCTTGGAAACATCATATTCAGATGCTACCAAACATACTATCAGTTTTGACAATGGGGATGACGATGATGGGGGGAACAAAGTTGTTGCTTCACCTACTAATCCTATTAAGACCCCTATTCTAGCTAAATCAGAGGGTATTTGGGAAAGGGTTGCAAAACAAAAACCCATGACAGGGAAGTTTCCCGGGAGATTTGATTCTACCTTGTCTTTTGAAGGCAAAACTTTTCGTTCAGCCAAGGCTGTCAGGGAATTTTGCGCTGATAATGATATTGAGTATGCGGATGCTAGTGTTAGACATGCTTTTAAGAATAATAACCCATTTCAAGGCGTTTGGGATATTAAAGATGTTGCCGTTGGGAGGAAAGAGGATTCATCTCCTGATATGTCTCCTGATGATGGCACGTCAACATCTAATCTTGTCGATCTTAGTGTTTATTTTAACGGTCTTGAATGTTCGAATGTGGATTTGTCAAATCCTTTGACCTATAGGGAAGCTATTGAAGCTCCTGACAGATTGGATTAGGAATCCGCGATGAATGATGAGGTGGAGACGCTAAGAGAACGAAATGTATTTAAAGAAGTTGTTAGAACGCCAGATTTAAAAGTCTTAGATCACAAGTGGGTGTTTGTTTGAAAGCGTGATGCCGGTGGCAAAGTTGTACGTCACCGTGCAAGATTGGTTGCACGTGGATTCTTGCAAGATTATGGCAAGGAATTTACGGAAGTGTATAACCCAGTGGTTAATTTTATTATTGTGAGGTTATTGTTTGTGTGTTAGTATTGTTTCTCAACCGGGTTGATACACATTTGGACGTTAAATGTGGGTTTTTGTATGGCAAGTTGCCAGAAGATATTTTTATGACGATACCGGATGTAGTGCATCCAGACAAGTCTAGAGTCTGGAAATTATGTAAGTCACTGTATGGGCTTAAGCAGGCAGGTCGTCAGTGGTATTTGAAGTTAAGTGGTAAGATAACCAAGTTAGGTTTCACCAAATTTTTGTCTACTCAGTGTGTATACAGATTAGGTTGGAATGTTATCATTTTGTTTTACATTGATGATATAATTATTTTTGCTAAAGATGAGGAGACAAAGTTGCGAGCTGTTGCACTATTGAACAGAGCTTTTAAGTGTGTTGATCTGGGGAAAACCAAAAGATTCGTAGGGATTGATATTATTCGTGAGTCCGGGGGAATAAGGTTTAGCCAGAGATCATACATTGAAGGACTTTTTGAGAGATTTAAGAGATTTGGTTTTAAGAAGGTTAAAGAACCATATAAGGTGGGCTTAGATCTTAATGAGTTGAATTGCGAAGGCGATGTATTAGATGCCAACGAATATCCATATCGAACTCTAGTGGATATTCTTATGTTCATATCGAGATACACTAGGCCAGATATTTGTGTGGCGATAAATATTTTAGCAAGATATAATTTGGCACCTAAACTGATTCATTGATCATGTATTCTCAATTTGTGGAATTACGTTGTGAGCACTAAAGATAAGAGCATACTGTACATCTTAGTAGATCTTTGAATCTTGATGTTGATTATTATGTGGATGCTAGTTGGGCGACTTCAGTTAAAGATAGGAAATCTATAACCGTGTATTTAATCTGCGTAGGGAAGAATCCTATCATCTGGAGGTGTACCAAGCAGAGTTTGGTAACCATGAGTGCCATGGAAGCCGAATTAATAGTGTTGTCAGAATTGGTAAAGGAAATGATTTGGTTTAAATGTTGTCTTAATGAAGTGGGTAAAATTCAAGGTTTGGAGTTTGGTAATTTTGTCGTACATTGTGACAATAGAGCAGGAATGCATGTTGTCAAGAACAACGTGGAGAATTCTAAGACAAAATATATTGACGTGAAGATACAGTTTGTTAAGCAAAATTATGAGTCGAATTGTTTGTGTATATATACACTAAAGAAAATTTAGCGGATGTTTTAACCAAGCGTGTTAATTACCAGAAAATTGTAGACTTATGCAAATATATGGATGTTTATGATCAGAAGTGTTGATCGAATAAATTCGAGCAGAGGAATTTGTTGGTTTTTAGTGTTCTTTTGCTCGCATTTATTCATATGTTGTCATTATGTAATGTGCATTATGATTTTCCTTATATTTATTTTATAGAAATTATTTTGTGAATGTTACTTGTAAGCCTCCGTAGTTTACGCGGCTATTTTTAGCTTTTTCAAATAAATTTTCCATTCGCAAGTTTGCGGTGAGACTTATCACATGTGTCTTACTTTTCCTTCATGCTAACACCCAGAATCTTCATCAAACCAGTATAGGATAACAGGTGAAGCCGTTGAAACTTGCAACATCCGAGCCAGGACCAAGCCAGCTTCCAATCCCGAAACTTGTCATCCCGAAAATCATGTTGAACAAAAGTGACATCCCAAAGAAATCAAAGAAAACGTCCTCAAAACCAAAATCGAGTAAAATTAAACAAAAAAAGGACAAACAACCGAAAAAAGACGAAAAACCGAAGAAAGACGGAGAACCGAAATAGTAGAAGTTGTTTACACTCCATTTTTTCCATTGTAAATAGTTTTTGTTCAAAATTTTTATTTTTTTGTGTTGTTAAATTTAAGTAGGCTTGTACCTTCAAGTATTGTTATTTTAATTTTCTTTTATTTTTTTAAGTCATTACGACAAGAAAGCCAAGATTAGCTTGGAAAGTATTATTTTATTTTATTTTTAATAATCATGTTTAAAATACATGTATTATGTAATTTTTTCTTTCTGTCAAGGATAAGTATTGCTCTCTCTGTTTTTTCTGCAAAACGACCACCATTAGTTTGATTTTAATAAAAATTGCTTGGGCCATTGGCTCTCGCCCTGGTCAGTGGGTCAGTCGTTGATAGGCGTAATTGGTGGTACCGTGACGTGAGATGCAGGGAAGCGACATCGACCCCTTGACAACAATAAAAGGCCAAAACCTAATAATACGGTGTCGTCTCTGTCTTCCCATCGTGACTTAGATGTCCGGTGCATGACTATCATCCCCATGATAGGATTGCATGACCCCAATGATCACACCGTGTTGTCTTATAATATTTGTCGCATTCTGTTTTTATCTTGTTTGTTTTGTAGGCAACTGTTATTTATTTGGTCTTTGATTTGTGCTTTTAATGTTTTGTCTACAACTTCCGGTTGACTTTTTATTTCAATAAACTTATCTCCATTCTGTTTGTTTCTCACCGGTTGCTGAAATGCACCTGTTAAGATTTCCTTTGTTTTTCGCGCATTTTGATTGGACCTTTTCGTTTAGTACTTTGAATACCGTGATGTTTCCGTTTTTGTGAATCTCGTATTTAAGCGATTCCTTTCGTCGCCAATTCGTCCCTAGCAATACCTCTTTCGGTAGGTCCTCGACTACTATTAATTTGTCCATTTTTGTCTTTGCCGTTCTTACTTGTACTTCTAAGCTTACTGCTTCCGAAGATTGAAAAATGTGATTAAGTGCGCTTATCGGAACCGGTTTTTTCCATTTTCAAACTTCTGTTCCGTTTGAAATTTTCTTTGCGTTGATCATGAATAACGCTGCTCCCGAATCAATAAAAATTTTGACTATTTTTCCATTTACGTGTTTGTCGATGATTGTCAAGTCATCTACCCTGTCTTTTATTTTTAACCTTCCAAGAGCCAATGATTCCAATGAACATGGCAAACCAATAATGTGTACATTTGTATACGTGCATAAAAATGCATAAAGCTGTTGTTTGCGAGCGTTTTAGCACTAGTTGTTGTGGTCGGTACTAGGCGGCGCTAATATTTCATAAATTCAAAATGGCTGCTCAACATGAGGATCTTGATGAAATTCGAGCTGCTTTTAGCAAAATTGGGTAAGCAGTTGTAATAATGAATGTAACAATGAATGTAAGAGACAATGAGAGTGTGCCTGTGGGATTGTTACACATTCTAATGCATGCGCCTGCCTGAGGAAAGACTAACTCCGATAAACGAAGCTCTATTTACCGTGCCTTTTTCTTTATATTGAAAGTAAGTAACATTTAAGTTTTATTGTTGTTCTGAATGTATTCTTAATTCATTTCTTAATTTCAGAAGCAGAAGTGTATACCGGAAGGAACTGTAATTTTTCCTGAGGTAATATTGAACTTTGTGCGCCGCAAGTATCCAGGAAATGAAAAAATGTATGACCAGCACTCTCATGTAATATTTCAAGTATTTTTATTTAACAAGTTTCACTGTATTTTTTATGTTAAACAGAAGTTTCAGGTGACTATTGGCATCCTTTCAGAGGCAGACTGGGGAAAATGTGAGGAGTGTGAAAGAAAATTCATGATGTAAAAATGTGATTGAAATTTATTTGAATGTAAAGTAGAATAAATAAAGAATAAATACTGAAAGTTAAAATATTTTTAATTAAAATTGCCATCTTAGAGACTTTTTCAGGTTTTATTATGCCCATATGTAACCTTATATCTCTGCTTACAGCAGCAGTCTTGGCACAACACTTGCTTGCATTGATGCTGAGAACAATAAATTTATTAGCATTGAAAACATGATGTTCTGGACATCTTTTCTTTGAATATGACACTGAACAATCATTACATCTGCCCATTTTATGATTTTTTACAAGAGGTTGTGAAATGTCTGGCATGTCAAACTTTAACACTTCACTGACCTTAGTGATTGCTTGTAAGACTTATGGTTTGTTATTTGTAAATTTGCTCCTCCTCTCCACATGCTTTTGGATTAGTTGTAATGCTAGTCCCTGCAGGAATAATAAACGTTTGCTTGTTTTTTTACTCATTGATGGATTGTTATTTTCCCAGATAATAAATGAGTTACATGTTGCAACATCCAACATTTGGTAGAACACCACCATTGGCCCGCGATTTGTCGGCCTTTTACATGAATACTCTGCAGTCATCTTATCAACAGTATCCACACCACCTTTGGTTGCATTATAGTGCAGAATGATGTCTGGCTTCTTGTCCGGTCTGTCCTCGTTGATTTTGTTGTCATGGTGCTGAGACGATATCAGACTTACATTCTCAAAAAAAACAGAAGCTAACGAATGTAAGTAACAAGCGTTATGTCATCTGTGAAGGCAAATTTCGAGGAAAATTCCCATTGATCTTTAACAGAGGTTAAAGCTTGTGGTAATTCAGTTCTATTTTTTCTTATAGTGCCAACGTAAGTCATATTTTGTGCAATCAAATCTTCAACTAATAGTTTACCGGAAAAAAAATTGTCTCCTGTCACACCTCTTCCTGATTTAAAGTATGGTTGCACCATGTCAAGGACCACTCGCTTGCCTTGTTGTACTTCTCTTTGATTGTCTGTTTTCCCTGTATATATTTGCATATTGCAGGTGTACAGAGTTGAAGAACATACCGCTGCCCATACTTTAATGCCATACCTGGCTGGCTTACTTTTCATGTACACTCGAAATGCACAATGCCCACGAAACTTCCAAAGCATTTCATAAACCGTGATGTTTGATTCTGGTTCATGTAATTTCGGAAGATTAGCAACAAATTCAGAAAATATTTCCTGAATTGGCTCTAGTTTTGACACGAATTCATTGTTTTTAAGTTTTTTATGGCGTTCAGTTGCATGGTCAAATCTGAGAAACTTGAGTATATCTCGAAATCGATTTCTAGACATTGTTGCTGTGAGTGCCGGCTTATTAAAAATTGGATTTTGCAACCACAAACTGCCAATTGGCATTTTTTTACTTTTTTCAACACCAGCCAAAATTATTAATCCCATCAGAGCTCGAAGTTCCACAAAATCAATCTCTTTTCATGTCAAGGTTGTTCCATGTTTAACATTCCATTCGTTGTAACAGTCCCTCGCAAACACATTTGTATAGTTGACAATTTTTTCACAAATATTCTTATTAAAAAGCATCACGGAAGTTTCCGATTTTGTCAATTGTTTTTCAGCGGAAACCAGTACTTTTGGCCCAGGTTTTTTAGTTATTATATTCGATGCTCTCCGCCGTCCCAAACGTGGTAGAGTTGCAGACCACTTAGTTGTATCCTTTGCTTCGTAAGTTGTTGAATTACATGGAAGAACCTATGAAAGATAAACATGGTATCAATTCTCTACTTTTATTCTTTTTTTGTTTTCAGACCCTGTTCTTTCATCTCAAGTAGGCGATGTCATGAGGAGTCGTGCAATAAATTCCATTTAATATAATCATTGTTCAATTTCACTGTTACTTGATCGTCGTCATCATTATCATCCGTCTCCGTCTCGGAGTCATATTCCACAACATCCTCTTCATCCGTCTCTGCTACTTCCACATAATTTTCTTCTTCAATACCCTCAATATCTTCTTCACTATCCTCGTCATCCGTGTCTGATGAACTTAGTTTCCCCTGAGCCAATTGTAAATAATTAACACGCTTGGCACGAACACTCTGTCTCAGAGTGGATGCCATTACTGCTTATAGTTCCCGCCAAAAACAGTGGTGGTGCTCTAAGTCGAAGCGTTTAACTAAATACAGGGCAGCTGTCCAAAATTTAACATGGAAAGATACAGGGGCTGAATTTTGCAAGTCTTGTATTTTGTAGAATTTTGAATTAAAAATTTTTAAATTTATACTATAAAATTCTTTATTACAAACAGTACAAAGTCGCCAAACATCAGAATTTTTTAAAAATTTTTAAGGAAAATTCCTTACACCAGTGTGGTGATAGTATACATTTGTATACATCATTGGCTCTTGGAAGGTTAAAAAGCAGTTGACTGGTTTTGGAGCTATTTCTTGGTTGGTCTTCATTTTTGTAGCTCGACGTGTGCATGCAGACTTAGTTTTTCGGGGCGTGACAAAACCTGGAATAGAGGTACCTCATGGTGTAGTTTCATGGGGTACCAAAAATGACTAAGTGATCAAAAATCATTTTATGTAATTTGGCAGATGGTAGGAATAAAATTTAATGATCACAAAGAATAAAATTTAATTATAAAAATTAAAAAATACTTCAGCATAAAACTTACTAAACATAGAAAATAAAATGTAATGATAAAAAATTACAAAAATCCCAGAATAAGGTAAGATTTTGTTGGCTGTTTACATTTTCTGACATTTTAATATTGTTCTTTAGTTTACACCTACTTTTAAGAACTGTTCTCCAAACATTTCTGCATCTTTTCATTAAAAAAAATTAATTCTACATCAAGTGGTTCTTGAGTTATTCAAGTTTTGAGACTTTTCTGCGAGAATCAGTTGTTAAATTCGACCCTTTTCATCTAGATCAACAGTTTGTTTTGACCATAATTCACAAATTGTGCAAAAATCTAGAGTCTTCTGATAGCAGAGGTTTGATTTAGCATTAATAAAACGCTTACATAACAATTTCGAGCAAATTTTTCTACACAATTTCTAAACTTTCGTCCAGGAAAAAATGAATTTCCAAACTTTTGTCCAGGAAAAAATGAATTTCCAAACTTTTGTCCAGGAAAAATAAATTTCCAAACTTTTGTCCTTTCTACATTTTTTGTATTATTTTTTTGTCTGTTTAATGTTTCTGAAAAAATAATATTTAAGAATAAATATATTTAACATCAATTTCTCAATACTTAAGGTTATTTAGATGAGTTTTTTAAAGTTATGGCTTTCCAAACATAAAACTGCAAGTTTTTTACAATCACTTTCTAAACTTATGACTGGGGGTTGTATATTTTTAAAATAAATTGTTTTTATAGGTTATTTATCTTTAATAAAATTTTCAAATAGTTTTTATTAATAAAAATTGCTTAGGTTAAGTTAGCCTGTAGCAGGCGTTATAAAAATCTCTCCGAGCGCAGCAAAGGTGAGATTACCAATAAAAGTAGCTGTGAATTAAAAAACAATATTAAAAAAATTAAAATGTCAGAAAATGTAATCAGCCAAGTCCTTATTCTGTGATTTTTGCAATTTTTTATCATTACATTTTATTTGCTGTGATCATTCCTGATGTGTCTGTCAAGTGCTGATTTGTCTGTAAATAGTTGTTTATAGATTTATTTATTTTATTTATTCATTTATTTACTTGTTTAATATTCAAAGAACTATGACAAAACTAGATTTAAACTCGCTACACGGTAAGATAAGATAATCACAAGATGGTTTTTTAGCATTACTAGCATTACTTAGTCCAGAGATTTTCCCTGCATTCACGAAACCGTGATAAATGGAAAAATGTTTTATGGAACTTTTCTTATGAGTTAGTCATGCTGATATTCTCTTTTTTAACTTAGATTTATTACTTACATTTAGATTTTCCAAAAAACTATCTAATAATTGAATTTTTGGTACCCCATGAAACTATACTATGTGGTACCCCTACATCAGTTTGTCACGTCCCAGTTTTTTTGTCTTTGGTTCAAGGCATTCAAAAGCTAGATGTCCCATTTCGAGCAATTGAGGCAAGGGATTTCAGCCTTGTTCACCCTTTTCAAAAAATCGAGTTCTTGAAGGTGTTATTGGATTTTGATGAATCCATCTTAGTGGATTCCAATAAATCCATCTTGGTGGATTCCGAAGCATCCATCTTGGTGGATTTTGAAGCATCCATCTTGGTGGATTCCAAAAAATCCGTCTTGGTGGATCCTGAAGCATCCGTAGATTTGGTCTTGTTGTCTTTTGTAGTCTTATGTCCATCCGTGTTTTAGGAAGAGTCATATTCAGCATCAAATCGTCTTTGGCATTTTCTATTAATTGTTATACTGTCTCGGATGTTGATCTTAAGCATCTTTGAATTGTTTCGGATCTTAGCCCTTCGGTTAGTAAACGAACTTGATTTTTCTCCAATAAATGTAGATTCTCTCGTTTTACTAATCGCAATTTTAATTCCAAATATGTAACAAGTTTTTCTTTTGGTCCTTGAATTCGTTCCATTTTGTCTTTTCTTTCGCAAAACGTATATACATAATAAAATTCTTTCAAAAATTCATCTTGCTATTTGATCCATGCCATTTTTCCGCATTTGTTGTTCAGATACCAATCTTTTGCTCGGCCCTGCAACTTAAAAAAACTTAAGTAATTTTGTACTCATCTGACCAATTTTCTTTATCTGCAACACGTTCAAAATCTTTCAGCTATTCCTTGGCATGGTCGTTGATTAAAAACTGGTATATTCTGCGACATGTCCAGTGTCTATTACTTTTGTCTCTTTTGTCTGTTGCATTTGTATGTTTAAAAATGCTTTCATGGTGGCAGCCATTTGCCTGGCTTGAAAATTTGCTAGGCTTTCTCCTTCCTCTGCTTTGTGCGGAATCAGTAGAAAATCGTTCTCGTTTGTGTCTCCATCATTTTTGCCATGTTCGTTTTTGTTCCCGGCATTGATGTTGTCGTTTTCCTCGTCGTTCCCGGCATTTTCCGCATTCTTCTCGTCGTTCGCGGCATTTTCCGCGTTGTCCTCGACGATGAGCGCCGCTACTTGAAGTTTGGTCATTGTTTTTCGTACCAGCATTTGTCTATCCTGAGCCACTTGTAACAAGGTTTTCTTGGAAATTTCACTTAAATCTTCTGCACATAAGCACTCGTCGATGAATTGTTGTAAAACCATTGTTTGAGGTTGTGTTTTACAACTGCGCCATGTTGGTATCGATATTGAAGTAGGCTTATATTCTTGAAATGAAAGTTTAATTTGAGCTACTTACAGTTGAGGATGATAATATTGATTGGTGAAATAAACACAACACATAAGAATAACAGTTTCGCACATGAAATATAAATTACAGTTCTAGTCTTTTCATATTCCTTTCACATGGAGTCACTTGTTCATCCGCGCTTCTTGTCTCTCTGTTCTGTGACATCTCAGCGCTTCTCTCGTGATGACATCGTCCCTCGTTCACACTTACAAGGTAAACAAAAAATTGCCACATTTGACTTTCAATCGATACTGTGCTGGTCGAGATTTCATTGGACCTCTGCACAACATTACAATGTTAAAAAGAAAATCTATTGGAGAGGTATTGATAGAATTAAAGCAGCAAATAGTAGACCATTAACTTTAGATGATGGAATCAAGGAATGGAATCAATTCTTTATTAGGAGTGGATGCTCTCCACATATCATAAAAAAATGGGTTTAAAACATCTAATTTTAATGCATATCTTAATTTAAGATTTAAAAATTAAGTGTAATGCCAATATGGATATAAACTAGATTAAACTTTCGACTGTTCACTAATCTTCTTCAGTGGGCTAGGTTAGGTTAGCATTTCATTCTTTATATACTTTACACATTGTTGTGTGAACGTCTCAAAACGTTCTTCTAAACACAACAATACCAAAAATCTTTTTGCATCATTCTAGACAATTCCAGTCTGAACCATGCATCTCATATTTTTCCTTCTAGTTGAGATGTGTCCTAAATTTAGTTTGTTATCTATTTCTTTTTCTTTTTCTAATGATGTGCTTTTTCTCCCAATATTATTAAAACTTTCTTCTTCTTCTTTCAAAAGCAACTGGTTTTCATCTCTGGCCCTATTATTTGTCAGATTTATATAGCACTTAGCTGCTTCATTTTGAATTCTTTGATTCTCTTCTTCTGTAGTAGCATTTATAGTAGACATTATGTTGTCTTTTTCATTATCCTTGGCAATGGCTACACTCATCCAAGCTAAGTCTTTGGTTCCAACATTAGAAAAAATATTAAGTCCAGTTTTTGGTACTTGTGTTTCCAAACTGCTGGACTTTTTTTCTTTTGTGTAACACCAGGTTTTTTTGGTTTTTATAACCATAAAAAAAGTTATAATTATAAGGAAAAAGTACCTGCTGCAAACTTTGTAGTGCTTCTTAATACCCCTATATGGTAAGATAATAAAGTATCAACTGCAGATTTGTAGGTATGTACAAATTGGGAAAATGGTGGCAAGCATTTGTGAGTTGGTGCTTAAATTACACAAGTCTCTGTTTTGGTTTATTGTTTAAAATCGATTGTTGACATTATCAAAAAGTTGTTGTATTTGATATTAAAACTTACCAGCAAGATTGTTTTGAAATTGCATTTTTTGCAGTAAACTGTATAACATTAAAATCAACTAGAATCATAATTCTTACGTCAATAATCTTAATGGCCGAAAAATCATAATGTAGTAAAATGGAAAACCGATGTACTCAGAAATAAGACCAGCAATGGAGATTAAAGTAACAAGAAAATCATACCTGCAATATAAAACTCACAATTAAACTCTGTGGCTAAGCCAAATTAAATTACACATTTTTACAGATTCCAACCGCTTTCGAAGTATTTTTCAAGTCCTAAACCCAATAGCTTTAAAACGGCTTCAATTGAATAAACTGTAATTAAAATTAAAAACTTAATTCTGCTGACCAGTAGTTATTTTCAGAGGCCACAAGAAAATTAATCCTGCAAACTTTATAACATTCAAACAAATTTAAATATAAAAATATAAAACCAGATTAATATATAACTTAGACTTTGACCAATACCAATATTTACAAATAAATTGTTTTAAATTGGTTGCTTGAAAAATTATCTTATTGGTGCAGGCCAATGTTACATAAACGTGAACCAACTTTTTAAGGTGTGGGGTTCACTTACACTACACTTAAAATAACATAAGCAATTAAACAACCGTATTTTACCAAATTGTTGCTAAAGTTTGATTCACTTTTGGTTCTGACCCTGTAGTGTCTAATCGTGTGCGACGATTGTTATACAGTATAAATTATACTGTAGAACTGTTAGCTCATGGCCGGGAATGATTTTATTTCATCTAGCTGTAAAATTTGACTACGCTTTGATGTAAGTAGTATTATATGTATTATTGTGTATTTGTTTGGAATACTACTTGGGGCCGTATTGTTAGTTCTTGGTTCTGCTATTGTAATTATGTGTAGTGTTGTAAATATAAATGTTTATTTGATGTATAATGTCATTTGTATATCCCCTCTGGATCTCCGTAGCTTATGTCCGTTCTGAACTTCCGTAGTTTATGTTTTGTTTGCTCTCTATGGGTAGTTTGGTAGAAATAAAGTGTTATTTGAATTTTTGTATGAATGCACAGCCTATGATGAGTGTTAGGAATTAAGTGCTGTTATGCTGGATTCCCACTTGGCAGAAACTCAAGACGGAAAATTTTCTTCTGCAGAAAATTTTGAGAGAAAAGTATGTTTTTCTGTCGTTGGTTCTCACCTGTGGACTGAAAAATGGGCAAAAAAAGTGCAAAAAAGTAGAATTTAAAAAAGGACGCCAGATAAAGAAGGCAATTTGTAAACACTGCTGCTTTTTTCACTCAAAATTTTCTGCAGCAGAAAATTTTCTGTCAGAATTTCTTCTAAGTGGGAACCAAGCATTAAGCAATACTTAATCATCTACATAGTTTCTCAGTCTCTGTCTGTTTTTCTGTTTGTAACGCTAACGTAATTGGCTATTGGCGTATGACATCATATGACGCAAATGAGGTCCAAATTGTATTTTTGATAAAAATTGCGATTGAAATAAATAAGTAAATTAATTAATTAATTAAATTAAATTGTAAAGGTAAATTGTAAATAAAAATAAAAATTTTAATAATAAGAATTTATTAGAATTTATGGAAATTTATGGAAAAAAGTTGCTTTGATCTCGATATAGGTCTGCATGTGTTAATTCAAGTTGTCTTTATCACATGCATGGTGTATTGTTCTTTCGTTTGATGCACACTCAACTTGTAGAATTTGTTAATATTAATATCTTGTGTTTGCGTATCTTAGTTAGTGACATGCTCTATTGTTTTGTTCTATACTCTATTTATCTTTTCATGCGCGAAACTCCCATTGGTTAATAACCTATATTGTATCGAAAGTATATATTGTGGCATCTTATTTTAATCCTCTAGTTGAGCTGAGTCGAAAAATCATTGTTTTGTAGTCCAAAAATGTGCATGCCATTGTTAACAAATGAAAATGCTTGTAAAATATTTTTAAAAAATTATTTACATTTGGGTTTTTGTATTGTTACGCACATTTTTTAGCTACGAAACAATGATTTTTTGACTCGGATCGATTAGAGGATTAAAATAAGATGCCACAATATATACTTTCGGTACAATATAGGTCATTAACCAATGGGAGTTTCGCGCACGAAATAATAAATAGAGTATAGTGCCATGCATAAGTGTATTATTTATTATACCTTTTGTTCCTAATGTATGGTATTAAATCTTAAATAATGACAATTTATTTCTAGGTTCATACCCTGCTATGTGCGCTGATCGCAACCTGTTGGGGACGCTGGACGAGCCAATGAACGCGGAATTGGTGCAGCAATCAGTGGCTGCACTGTAAAGTTCGCTCGTGTTGTAGCAGGTCTCTACCTGCTACAACACGAGCAAACTTTACAGTGCAGCCACATTCTATTTATGATTGTCTCTGTGCAGAAATAGGAAATAAATTTTTGCTTTCTGAGTTCTTGGAAGGGTTTTCCTCTCTTCCATTATTGATATGTAATAAATTAGAAATGTTCTTTTATCCTGTGTGGTCGATTTCTGAGGATATGCAAACCACTTAATCTCAGATGTGTGTATTTAATACTATATAGCCCCATGTTTATCAATTTAATTGTGTTTGTTTACATGAGATGCATTGTGCATATATTTGAGAAATGAAATTGTTCTTTGATTTATTTAACTTGTTACATTGCATGCAAATGGTGTTTAAAAATGTATTTAATGTTTTCTGAATTTATTTTGATGATCTTATGTCATGATAATAGTTGTGTAAATAATCTGTAATGTTTGAGTGATCTGAATATTATTTCATGTGATTTTTGCTGTTAATTTTTTAGATTTCATGACCAAGCACAAATGAGGTCATGGGATCTATTTTTAGAGTATTGTAGCAGTGGTTTTGGGATTGCACTTAATCTCAAACCCCTGCATTTTCTGTTTGATCACAATCCAAGATGGATGCCAATAAAGCTTTTCTGTTTGCTTTTTGCAATGCCTGGACTTCAAATTTGTGAGTTGCCTCGAAATTTGCACATTTATACGCTGGAACTATAAGCAAACACGGTACGCAGTCGCACAACGCACCTACGACGGCTGGATTCACGGGGCGAGGGGCTGTACATCGGTCGGCAGCAAAGTTCCAAGCCGCATCTGTGATTTGGAGCACCAAAACGCTATTTCGCAAACTCTGGGCAGATGGATGAGGCTACATCTATGAAATTAACGTGAGATACTCAGTAAAGGACGCTCTACCATGCCAGCCATCCGCCAAAGACCGAGAAAATGATATTTCTGACCGACTTTATTTTCGACGGAAATCATCAAACTTTTCGGCCGCAGCCGGGCCACCTTGTCCCGCCGACAAGATTCTCGTCCAAAATCAAAAGTTTCAAACATCGCATGTTTTGGAACAGTTATTTCGACGTTCCGGTTCCATGACGTCAAAACCAGGCCTAGCCCAGTCCAGGAACTCAAGATCCATTTGGTGACACAGCAGCCAAAGAATCTCGAAAACATAGTTGATAAGTATGGCATTGCCAAATGACAGCATTAGCAACCTCGATCGAATATTTAGAAGAGAAAACTATTGTTGGGGGTATGGGTTCAAGTTAAGCACCATGCCTGGTCATATTGTTTATATTTATTTGAATAATTGTTGTTTACATTATTTGTTTATGTCTGGTATTGTGTTTTTGAGTTTCAAGTCTGTTTAATTCTATGTATTTGTTTCTTAAGTACCGGGTACTTAAGATTCATTAGTTTGAGTTTTATTATTTTTATTATTATGTATAAGTGTATGCATTGTTGTGTTAACACAATGCATTGGTTGTTTACCTTTTATTTGTTTACCTTGTGCTTTTACGTGTAGCTCTGTTTATTTTATGTAGAGTCATCTGCTATTGAAGTTGTCAATGTTCTCAATAGGTAGCACTACATGACTGACCTGTCAATCACTCTTGACAAGCATGAAAAACATGGATGCCCACAGGCTAGTGAGCTCCATGCTATTTAGATTCTTTTTATTATGATTTCACTTATTAAATCTATTGCCTTTGTACTTTTATCAAAGCTTGGATGTTTATTATTCTTCTCACAACACTTCTAACTCACTGGAAGATAGTTTGGACTACTCCTACAAAGATCCAGAGTGTGAGCATCATTAAGTGTGTTTACTTTTTGCACTCACTGCTCAACAAGTGGTAGCAGAGGTGAGGAGGAGCAGTTCATGTGTTTTATGTGCCCATGGATTTATAAATGAGCCATATTCGTGAGTTATTTAATTATTTTGAGAAAATTTTTGAAGAAATCAGATATTGCCAAGAATTTTGTAAATTTTGCAGACAAAATAACTTGCTTTTCAACAAAGTATAGAGAGGAAGCGCAACCAATTGCCCGCGGATCCAAATACGGGCCAAAATTGTTAATTCCAACAACTATTCTCTTGACTACATTTGGCACCCAACGAACCTTTCTGTGGTAATCACGTGCGTAAACTAAATTACTGACTGAAAATCGACGCTTTGTTGGCATCAATGAAGTTTATGGTGATAAGCGCAGATCTAACAGGTGAAGTTGTGTACGGAGCGTGCGCCTATGGAATAATTCTGAAAGCATCTTTCCTGTTGAAATATGAGGAGTCGTGCAATATGAAAACAGGAATTGAGAAATCGCTTTCCGAATGGAACTAGTACTCAAAACAAATTTCTGCATTTGTCGTTTAAAAGTTTTCACAAATCCTTTGACTGCGCCAGTGATCACAGGATGGTATGGCGGTGAAAAAGTTTGGCGAATGCCATTTTGTGCTAAGAAATCTCAAAATTTGGTAGCAGTGAATTTGGGACCGTTATCCTGTTGATGTGTTGTAAACAACGCGTTACTTGTAATCCTTTATCAATGTGAATTAGTGTCATCAGTTTTTTCCACTGCGAGTGTTATATTTCTGATTGGTATTTCACATTGAAGTTATTACTATGATCACTCTTTGGATTTGGCTGAGATTGTTCTCTTAAGTTGTAAATGTGTTTTTCTTAAGTATAAACATTTTAGTTGTTTTATGCCCCTGTTGCTCAAAGTGTTTATTATAACTGTTTTGATACTTATAATAATGATATTTATTGAGCATCATTATATTTATCTTGATGTAATAGTGATGCATTTGTAGTTTTAGTTAATGATCTTGTCAATAGATAGTAAGAGCAAACTGCTACTATCTTGCTAATGGTCATGTGACTGCCCAGGTATAAAAACTTACATTCTACCTTGTAAAATCATTTGCTCGAGAGTAACAAAGCTGGTTTACAGCTGTCAACTAGAGTTGGTCCTCGTTTATCAGTTCAAATAAACCTAATATGTTATTTTATTCAAACAGTGTGTTTAATTTCCACATGTTACATTTTGCAGGGTTCAGCTTTTTGCTTTGTCGTTCGTCAACTTTTAGTGCTAGAAAGCTAAAATTGGCATCATAAGAAACGCCTTGCCGAGACAAACAAAATGGTGTTTCACCATAGGCTTAACCGTTGAAAAAATATCGCCATTGCCGCGTTGCCGAGCAACATGTGTTTTGAGTTTGAAGAAGCAGCCATTATGCAACAAACGCGATTCTAGGACTATTTAGGCCTATCCAGGTAACTTTTTATATGTAAAAGGTTCACAAAAACAAGGCGAAACGTTTGGTGTCGGTCCCATTCCAATCCGACAAAGCGTTGCTTAGATATTAGCAGAAGATAATGAAGTTTTTTGAGTGATTTTGAACTGAATTTTTTCAATTTTTCAATTTGGACACTGCTTTCACTATTAATCAAGGTCACGAGCAGCCCAGAAGGTCAACAATATATTGGAGTAAACATGTAGCGGCAAACCATGTTGTTCAAACCAGTCGGCAAGAGTCGAAATCATCCAGCAACCCAAATTGTGATAGCCAGTTGCGTCCATGAAGTGGGACGGCTCCGATTGTGGCGACGCAAAGCGGAAGCTCGAATTTGCTGCTACGGAATATGACTGGTACATGGCCATCATAAGCTGACACTTTCATTGGAATTTTTTTCAGATGAAATAATGAAAAATGTGCATTGAAACACTGTTTTAAAATAATAGTCGCAGCGGCGCCAGTGCAATTTTCATTGAAAGAGACACCTTAGCAATGTTAACTGTCAGCATCATCGACTTAGTGCGAGTGAATGTGACATTGCTAACTAGAATCTTACTGCACTTAATGCTGTAGAAGAATATAAATCCTCTTGCATTTGCACAGTTTTGACTCGGTGAGCGGATTTGGCTCCACTGGACATGCAAACGGGTTTGATGTGGCCATGTTTACCGCACGTAGCATCTTTATGCAGGCATTGCAATCTCAGATGGGTTGATGACCCATACGAGAGACATGCATATTGCGTAGAGACATGCATATTGCGTGTTACGGATTGTGGCCATATTACGCATAGAAGTTGACGCATTTAATAAATTATGCGTGTTACAAATAATGCCCATATTACGCGTAGAAGTGGATAAATTATTTGGCTTAGACGAGCGTTTGCGACGTCCTTGAGCATTGTTGGACGTTGCTATTGTCTAGTGAACTAGTGCTGTTGCTGCAGTTGTTGCTTTGGAGCGGTGAAGTGAGTCTAAAGCTGAGCAGCAAGGGGATTCTCTACTTTGCTCGTTGCTAGCTCGATTGCAAGAACAGACTCGAGCGCTTTCTCGTGAAATTTTTCATGAAGTACAGTGATTTTCTGATGGCTTCGGAGGGAATCCCTGATACTAGACGATCGTGTAGGTAAGTAGATAACTGATTGTCAAAATTACAGTGAAGCGCAACATTAAATTGAGCAATGGTTTCTCGTGATTGTTGAATGCGATAGTCGAATCACGTACGTTCTGCCACTTCCAGTAGAGCAGGACACCAGTAAATCTTCATCATAGTTTTCAGTCGGTCATATGTCTTGGTGGTAGGCCTATCAGAAACACAGAGCTTGCAAATGTACTCATATGCAGCTAGTCTGACACCAGCAAGAAGCAAAGCAACTTTCCTGCTTTCATCCTGGACTAAATTACCTAGGAAGAACATATCTACTTGTTCAATGTAATGTTCTCAGTCTGTAAACATAGGTCAAATGGTTGATTTGTACCAGTAATCAAGGTCGCCATAGTTGGAAATGGGTGGAAGCCACGTAAACCGATAAATTTGACCAAAAAACATGAAAAAAACCCTAAAAAAGTGAGTACTTGCTTTTGAAAACAAACAATCATCAAATGGTTGCAACAATGACTTTCACACTAGGCACATTCAGAAACTTTTTGTGCTCGTTTTGTGCAAAACGAGCACAAATCCTAAACTGATAAACTCGTTCTAAGTATTCGAATGCGCTCATGCTATGTTTAACACAGTGTAATGAAATGTTAATCATGTGACTACAATCAAGATCCGGATTAAGATCTACTTTAGAAATACACAAGATCGTAACCTGGATGTTATTCTAGTAAATTAAAATGGTTGTCTGGAATGGAAAACTTCAAGAATTTTATCAAAGAGTAGAAATAAAGGTTAGAAAGTAGTATTTAAAGAAGCGACGCTCAGCTCAAGCACCGCTAGAAAGTCAACTTTCCAAGCAAACGTGGTTTGCCAACACCTACTGTTTTAAGTGCACCACGTGCATGTAGTGTAAAAGTAGAGTCATCTGGCAGTCAGTGGTTCTTGAATTCGTGTGCCTCACATCACGTTTGCGAAAATTGTCATATGTTCTGTTATTTTGAAGAGCTGAAGCCCTTACGCCTCAAATTGGGCAAAAGAACCTCTAGTATCACCGGTCGTGGTACCGTAGAGCTCTCAGTAGTTGTGAATGGTGCAGTGAGTGTCATCGAACTTCAAAATGTGTACCACTATGTGAAAGGTTTTAGAAGACATTTGATTTCTATTGGTAAGATAGACAGTGCAAAGTGTCATATTGATATTTATAATAATTTAATGCAAATTTATGTAAATAATTCAAAGATTTGCTCACTGCTAGGTAAGCTAGAAGATGGCTTATATAAAGTAATTAGCCCAGTAAAGTGCAAAATAGCTGATGAACATAGTTTAAATGTTAGTTTAAATAATTTGCACCATGATCCTTGGACCATAGACCTTTGGGGCCCATGCAGAACACCTTCTTTAGGTGGCGCTCATTATCTCTACTGCATAGTAGATGACTGTATGAGGTACATGTGAGTTTTCCCACTTAAGTCAAAAGACCAAGTGTTTAGCACTTATAAGAATTTTCACAACCGTGTTGAACGACTTAGTGGATTTAAAATAAAACATACACACTGACCGTGAGGGTGAGTTCACTTTAGGTGAATTTGAGCAGTTTTTGCATAATATAGGTGTAGGTATTCAGCGCATTAATGCGTACTCTCCTGAGATGAATGTAGTAGCAGAGCATGTGAGCCGTACTATTTTGAATGGTGTGCGCGCTACTTTATTAAGTGCAGGATTACCTAAGCGTTTATGGGCCAAATTGGCCATGACAATCATTTAATTAAAAAACCGTTTTTTCCGTGCGTGTTTAAACAATGAGATTCCTTATGTGTTATGGCGTAAGCGCCCACTTTCTGTAGCACACTTAAAGGTGCCAGGCAGCTTGGCATATGTGCATATTCCCAAAGCGCATAGACCTAGTAAATTAGAACCAAGAGCTTGGAAGAGAATCTTAGTAGGATACGCAATGGGCACCAGAGGATATACGATCTGGGATCCAATTTCAGATGATATTTATGAAAACAAGCATCTTAAAGTAGATGAAACCAAAGTTTATAAAGATGTTGTTGACACCTATATATGTCCCTATATAGTCCCTTAGACATCTCCAATGGGTTAGAAACTCTTAGTTTCAATCCCAATGAGTCAAGTAATCACTCAGATAATGATTCATCATCACCAGCCCCTATTACAACTCCTATTCTCCCTCCTGCAGCGCCATTGGCAACACAAGCAGATGTTATCACATGCAAAAAGCCCACACAGTTACTTGGAATGGCTTCACCTGTCCCAATTTCCCCATTTAAACATAGAACAAAGGTAGAGAGGGCTCCCGTTCCAGGTAAAACTGGACGAGTACGTGAGCAGTTTCAGCGCCAGTCAGGCGCAACCGCCGGTCAGTAGGATGTGTATTTCTATTCGCCAGGTCAGCAAGTTAAGTTGCGTAGCAGACCTGAAGTATCCAGTTATTGCAAAAATGAGCTAAAGGAGCCATATGTAACTGATTATGATTGGAAACCATTGCAAAAGCTGGTAGATACAGTTGTGCAAGAGCCAAGCACAGAACAAGCAGTAGTTGAACCTCAAGGTGCAACAGATGAAAGTAAGGACAATAGCATGTCAGAGGATTCTTATGAAACCTTTGCCGTACGTATGTATATGGTAAAAATTTCAGAGCCAAACACATATAAAGAGGCCTCCCCTCAAAAGAATGAGTGGGTTGCGGCAATGCGAGAAGAGCTTGATACGCTGGAAGAACGCAAAGTTTTCAAGGTTATAGATCATCCTAATCACAATGTGGTAAGCAATAAGTGGATCTATAAACTTAAGCGCAATGCCAAAGGTGCCATTGTTTGATTCCATGCCAGATTAGTTGCCCAAGGGTCCAGGCAAATTCATGATTTCAATTATAAAGTGGTTTTTAGCCCTGTCGTAAGTTTTGTCCTGGTTTGCCTATTTTTCTGCCTTTTGGTCGTACTTTGTGGTTGGCTACATGTGCATCTGGATGTAAAGTGTGCGTACTTGTACGGCTCACTTGACTATCCTATCTACATGGAACTCCTTAAAGAAGTTGGTTCTAAGTGTAAAAACAAGGTTTGGTATTTAGTCAAAGCCTTGTACGGCTTACACCAATCAGGCCGAATGTTGTATCAGACGCTTGACAATGCTCTGAATAAAATTGGTTTTGACCATATAACTGGGTTTTTGCCGTCTTCTTGCGGGAGCGTTGGATAGTCAAATAGTAGAATATATAAGGAAGTTTGAAAGACGGGAAGGATCGGACTACTGAGGAAAAGTCTACTTTAGTGTTTGGCTGATTCTCTTTATTGATTATGTAGATATGTATATTGTATTTGTACATTGTATTTTATATATTGTACCCCTTTCAAAGTGCTTAGCACACATGAAATAAATGAAATAATAATAATAATAATAATAATATAACTGGTTCAATTGTGTGGTATACGTGAATGACATGGTTTTATTTTCCAAGAACCAACAGGTCCAAGATGATCTGATCAAACAATTAAATGGTCACTTTAATATTGTTAATTTAAGCAAAGTTTCTAAACTATTAAGTGTTGAATTTTATAGGAAAAATAACGAATTAAAATTACACCAAACCAATTTCATTGACAAGCTAGCTAAAAAGTATGCAGTTGTCAAAAACAACTTAATTAAGGTTCCAGTAAGCGTTGGCACCACATTAGGTTACTGCAAGGATGCTAAAATTGATACAGAGTTTCCTTTCTGCAATCTTGTGGGTAGTTTAATGTTGCTAGCAACCAGGACCCAACCTAATATACTGTATTCCACCATTTTCTTGTCACAGTACAATAATAAGCATTCATTGAAACATGTAAAGTGTTTAATGCAAGTCTTGCAATATGTAATGAATACTAAAGAGTATTGAATTGATTTGGCCTATTGTAAAAATGACAAAATCAGTTCGTTTAGTGATGCCTCATGGGCAACAGACTTAGTTGCTTGTAAAAGTTTTGGAAGTTATTTTATGTTTATTGGTGGAACTGTCGTGTCCTGGGATTGCAAAAAGCAATCAGTAGTTGCATGCTCCTCAATGGAAGCAGAATACATTGCTTTATCGCATACAGTGCGAGAAGCCTATTGGATTGGGTGCATGTTTGAAAACTGCACATTGTTTAGCAAAGTAAACATTCCTATAGTGCATTCTGATTCACTATCATCAATCCAATTTGCGACCAACAATGTCGAAAACACCAAAACGAAACACATACGCATTTGTTATCACTTTCTCAGGGATTGGTTCAAGCGTGAATATTTCAAATTAATGAAAGTTCATGGAAAGTGGACTGCAGCTGACATCTTTACCAAATGGCTGTCCGGCGAACAAATTAAATTGTTGTGCAGCTCAATCTTTGGTAAATTAACCCGATAATGAGTCGATTGTTAACTCATTGGACATTGTTGATTTAAAGGGGCGAATATTGGCATACTGTAACTCAAAATCTCCAATGTGAGTGTTATGAGCAGCCAGAAAGGTCGGGTTGACCAAAACTTGCTCATTAGTATTTTTGGTTTTAGTTCTGATCACTTTTTAGTGTTTGCACAGGTAATAAACAAGGTATTGTAATTTGCGCAATTTATTAGGCTTATATATTGTATAAAGTGTCCACAGGACATGTAACTAGAATTTGTAATTATTTATATTTATTTCACAGTCTAAGGTAATCATTTATTAATGTTTGTTAAGGTAATCAATGTAGGAAATTGTTTAATTTTATTAGTTTCCAGGGTGTCTGTGATCAATCTAGATGTACACAGTCATCCTGAGTCTTATTTTATATTATAAGATCATGTTAACCAAATTTGTATTTATTCTGATCATATTTGTATTATTTATTGAGTTTCTGTATATTTGTATTAGTTCAGTATGTTTGTAATTGGTCCTTTAAGACATCCGTAGTTTTTCTTTTATAGTGTATTTTTTAATAAACCTAGTTGATACGGTTTTGCTGTGTATTCAGGATGTCTCTCCGATTCTTCCAATGTCAACCTATGGAAATTGCAGATTTAACTCGCACTAATCAACATGGTTATGGGTTTCAGCAAGCTCTACACTGCACTTTGATGTTATTTTGTGCAATTTTGGTGTTTTTGGTGCTTTTTAATCATTTTCGTGTACAAGGTCGCACGTTGATTTTTTCGAGGTTTATTTGCAAGTATTGTTGTTCGGATGTATGCTGTTTATGTTTGTCTGCACCCCAAAAGAGACAAAACAAGGTATTTACTGAATTATTTTGTAACTTGGCATTTAACTGCCGTGTTTATTCTTTTATCGGTCTCGGTCATCATTTTCGGCGCAATGCGATAGAGATATTGGATCATTTTTACCGTATCATCACGTTCTACAGCTGATATTGCGGTTTGCAGTGCAAATTTTGGGGTAGAACAGCCATTCATGCGATATTATTGCATGTTTGCACCCGGTTTCAGTATTTGAGCGACTTCGAGAACTTCAGGAGTCAAAATTCACGAACAATTGCGAAAAAAATTCAACATTGAAGTCTACACAGAAGTCAACGTCAGGAAGACATCACTCCTTAAGTGGAGATCTTTTCTTTTTCAATTTTTGTGAACTTCTTTCTTTTCACCTTCGAACTAGCCGAGCCTATAAGCGGGATTTTTCCAACCCTGAGCACTGGCACAAGGCAGTTCTCTTTCTAATTTTGGCGGGCTATTGTAGCATTTTTATATTTTACTTGAGCGATTTTTCAGGTTTCAAAGGATTGGACATCCTCAAGGTCAATCTGAGTTTGGATTTTCAGTTCACAATTTTTGAATTTAGGCTTAAATTTTAAGGATAAATTCAAGATTTGTTTGTATTTGGAGGAATAAGCAGGAATTCACAGTCATTATTAGAATTTATTTGTGGAAAAAGTATTTTTCGCATATTTTTCAACGCAAATTAATTTGCAAACTTAGTTATTTTGATATATTATTGGTTTCTCTTCATCTTCTTAGTGTTTTGAGAGTGTATTTATCAGAATGGCATGTACAAACATTCATTCCACTTAAAACCATGATATTAGTGCAACAAGCTATCAAATACAGTGCTCAATTGTGTCTTGGAGCTGATGGAACTCATATTAAGCATATTCTTGCTTGATAGCACAACAGCATCATGATTTTGTTTGTTTTTTTGCAAATCTTTTCACTTTTTGTTTTGGAATATGGCAAACTGCAAGTGCAGAAATAAAAATTTCCTAATCATATCTGGCAGTTTTTAATCAAAAAATATGGTTTTTCCTTTTAGAGAAGATTATCATAAACAACTTCAAAGCTCAGAGCTTTGAAAAACTTGTTTAATGCATTCCAAAAAAAAATCTCAAAATCTACTTTTCTCTGCAGCAATGTAAGTTTTTCAGTACATACCTGCTTTTTGTTAATTTTAAAAACAAACAGCCCAGAGTCCATTGGAGCTCGAGCTGTTTGTTTTTCACCAAGTAAGGACGTTATGAGAACATTAAAGCCATTGATTTTCCAACTTTATTTCAATGTGTTCTGGTGTTGTTTTCTTATTTATATACATCACCTGAGGCTTGTGACGGGGTGACTTGGCCATCGATATATCGTCCGATATATCAATTCCAATCGCAACTTTAACATGATACTACTGCCTAAATGCATATAGTACCAAGATAAAGTTGCAATGAGTTAGATTAAATTATATTAACACCAATATCAGGTTTAAATTACTTTATTGTTACACTTGAATAAGTAATAAGTGAATAAGACAAAGTTACTTTATTCCATTGTTCCAATCTACCACTGGCGAGCATGTTGGAAAAGTAGTCCTAAGCGATCCAAATATCAGCGTTGTCTTTGCAATATAGTCGTCACAAAGATAACATGGATTGACCTAAACTTTAGACCAACCCATGTTAACACCAAGACATCAAATCTTGGCCCAAGAAAAGAGGTTTAACTGGTTCCACCATTTGCACATGGTTTGCAATGAACCTTGTGTGTGGTATTGATCTCAGTAGACCGATACCACGATTCTGCATCATGCACGATGCATTATTTCACACTGAGGGGCCCGGGCCATAAAATAAGGAGAAAAACAACATAGGCATTATTTTACTCACGGGTTCGGCCAGGTCCTGTGACGTATCTTCAAAGCTACCAAGTATGTTACGGGTATGAAGGTCCTGTCGACCGTAGTCCGGCTATCTTGCCCACTGGTCACTTGATCTCGGCAGCCATCTGGTATGCTCCGCGTAAGCGGGTACATAAGCGGGTGAATAACTGATTAAACTCGCCTCATATTTGCCTCATAAATCAGAGGCGCCAAAGGCATAATTATTACATGTAAATCAAGCACAAAAGAAAATAATCATAGGTCAGTATCAGTATCAATGCCAAATCCGCAAGAAGCTCCACTTCTTGTTTTGCATGGCTTTTTATACCTGTCTAATCTCTTTATCAGTGATAAGGGGATTATAACAAGATAATTCGATAGGGGATGAGTCATGATGGAATGACCATCATGACATCATCCACTAGTATCGAGGATAATATAATATTATCCATTATTGAAATATATTACATATTTCAATGAGGAATAAGTACAAACATAATTAATTCTATGATTTACATAGAGTTTATATCTCTTTACCACAAATATTATCATATTAGAAATGGTCATTAAGGCTGCACTAGCGCCCTCTTTGGTCATTTCTTGACCATCTACAGATACTTGTACCATAGTCTCTAAGTAGATTTACAGAGTCTACTTAATTACTAATAGTTTTTATCTCTATCCCAACATTAAATAAACTCACTTTATTCATGTGTATAGATATTCTACTGTCCCTTTGGTGTACTCAGTGCACCATAGTTACAGTTAATTAAACTACGAGATTCGAGACTGTCACAGGCTGAGGTAACATGCAATAGTCCGCTAGGGGTTACTTGCCAAATGTCCATGGCAACAAAGTAATGTGTGTTGTTTAAAAAATGACATCAAGTGGTGAAGGAGGTGGAGAAGAGGTGAAGTAACATTCCGTCTCAGATTCTGTTGGAGTTCCAGGTAGCTTAATGGTAAAGCACCCAACCGGAAATTGGGAGATCTGGGTTCAAGTCCAGGCCTGGTTTTCAATAAAGTCTGGGCTGTTTGTTTTTCACCAAGTATAGATGTTACGAGAACATTAAAGCCATTGATTTTCCAACTTTATTGAAATAGATGTTTAAACAATTTTGTAGAATACGGTAATTGCAAACTATGTCTTGTATTCTAAAATATAGATGGCTGTTTGTGATAGATTTTATTGCTTATGTTACTTGCATGTAGGTAAACCCATCTTAAGGGGGTTGCACACTCCACGGGTTACGCTAAATATGGATACTAGATGGTGCTACGGCTCTAACACTATTCTATACTAAATTTGTTTCCTGTGAACCGCCTTTAATAATCAACCAATTTTTAATTTTTTTAGCTCTATATGTTCACAAAAACTTTGTCTACATCTGAGTGTGGCCCAAAATTTAAAAAAGTTATCAGGAAAACTAAAAAAAATTATTTTCCATTATGCTATCACTCATTTTGACTCGAATTCTAAAATGCTTATTTTATTTCACATTTTTGCAATTAGCCTTTATTTCCCACTAATATAACAATTTTAAATTTGATTTTAATAAAATAATTTTGAAAAAATGAAGTTTTAATAAGTTTTTTATTTATATTTATATTTTCTTTATCTTTGGATTAAAAGGAGTAGATAGAATAGAAGATTAAAAGGGGGAACTCAGAGTTCCCCCTTTTCAATAGGGGTAGATTTGAAACAAAAAATGGAAAAAAAAATGTAATTTGTAAGGGAGAAAAAAATCGACCATACCTGATTCCGCGCCACCCGATTCTGCGCCTTCCTGATTCCGCGCCGAAAGTGACCTATTCCGCGCCGTCCTGATACCGCGCCAGATTCAACTAATAAGTTTCTGATCCGCGCCGATGCATTTCTATTCCGCGCCACCCGATTCTGCGCCGCCCTGATTCCGCATCGTTCCTATTCTGCGCCAATGGAGTCCTATTTTGCCGTCCCTATTCCGCGCTGAATTTAATGTATAAATTTGATGTCCCTATTACGCGCCATCTCTATTTTGCGCCGTCCCTATTCCGCGCCGAATTTAATGTATAAATTTGATGTCCCTATTCCGCGTTGTTCCTATTTTGCGCCAGATTAAATAATAAAAAATAACAATAAATAATAATAATAATAATAATAATAAAAACAACCCTCTCCCAGGTAACACCAAATGTTGCTGCAATGTTCAAAATGATACTTCTTCTAACATTGCTGCACTGTTGGTAACATTGCTGCACTGTTGGTAACATTGCTGCACTGTTGGTAACATTGCTGCACTGTTGTTAACATTGCTGCACTGTTGGTAACATTGCTGCACTGTTGGTAACATTGCTGCACTGTTGGTAATATTGCTGCACTGTTGGCAACAGTGCAGCAATGTTAGAAGAAGTATCATTTGGAACATTGCATGCAACATTCGTGTTACCTGGGCTGTTGACATTCG